>VDFB02366930.1:0-81221 GCA_007258455.2 Sequoia sempervirens | reverse complement strand
ATTTGTAGACTAAAATAAGAAGGGGGCCTTGGGCTAAGATAAGCTAGCTTCACTAGTCAAGATTTGGCTACTAAACTTTATTGGAGATGGTGCAATAACCAGGACCATGTGTGGGCTAGGATCCTCCACCAAGTATCTAATGAGGGTGGTGAAAAAATAATTTCATGTTTGTCTATTGGGAAAAGGATCTATCATTTGGAATACTCTAAAAAAGGGAGCCAATTTGATTAAGAAAGGTTTGTTTTGGATTTGTAATAGGGGATCTGAAGCTTTGTTTGTTTTGATTCCTAGGATGACTTTCCCCCAATTATTTCCATGTACCCTCATTTGCATGACCTTTGTCATATTTTCATAGCGGTTGGATGGACTTAGGTTGCAAGTTTCAAATTTACTCAAAACTTGGGGCTTATGGGAGTCTCAAGATGGAAGGATCTTATATAGTGGCTAGTTGGTGCATTCAATGAGGACCGTGTAGAGTTAAAAAGGATCTTAGTTGGTAGATTTTGTAGTTCGCTCAAGGAGAAGGATATCCTAGCTTGGAGCCTGGACCCCAAGGGGATTTATTTGGTGGCTTTTGAATATGGGGGGATGAAAGTCACGTGGTGGAAGAAAGTATGGAATAAATACTCCTAGCCTAAGTGTAATTGTTTTGTATGGATGGTAGCTTAGAATATATGTCTCTTGGGATAACCTTTGAAAACGTGGCTTTCAAGGTCCTTCTATATGTGTCTTGTGTGGCAATAGTGAAGAAGACTCTTCCCATTTATTTTTCCAATGCTCTCTTTCTAGGGATATCTAGCATTTATGGTGGGGTATTTGGAGGCTGGCTTGCTTTCATGCTTCTTCTCTAGTTGATTTTTGGAGAATTTTTGGGAGGCCTTCGACATAGGATTCCTTCCTTCAGATAGTGTGGGACATAGGCCCCTCCTTTATTCTTTTCCAAATTTAGCTTGAAAGGAATCACAAAATCTTTTAGGGAAGGAAATTGATGCAACAACTATGATAGAGGATTGTCTGCATGATTCAAGAGATTGTGAAGGATAAATGTGAAGTGTCCCTTCCTTTGGAGAAAGGGGATGAAGAAATAGTTCAAAGAGGTTGGGTTTACAAGGTATTGAGCCAATATCCTCTTGTGATAAGAGAGGTCACCATTTCAAGAAGAAAACCTAGAGGGAAGGTCGATGGTTTCCTCCTCCAACTAGAGTTTTTAAGATTAATACTAATGGTTCTTCTAGTGGAAATCCTGGGCATGTTGGGATTGGTGGAGTTGGAAGAGACAACATGAATAATGTCATTTTTTTCTTCTCCACTTATAGGGGGCAACACACCAATAACTTCATGGAAGGTCATGCAATTCTAGATATTGTTTAAAGCACTTGTGCTCTTCGATGGAGTAATACTATTTGTGAGTTGGATTCAAAATTCTAATTAATTTTTTGAACGAATAGAAGTTGGATGAGTTCAATTGGTATATTGCCTTAGTGGTTAGGTAGATTCTTAGATTGAGCTCCATGTTAGATTGTGTCTCTTTTATTCATATCCCATGGAAGTGGAACTAGGTGGTTGATTGCTTGGCTAAATGGGCATCTAAGAATGCTAGTGAATGGAAAATTGAGGATTGGGAGCACTTATCCCAAAAGTATTCTCAAGATATGGACAAGTTAATTATCAAAGAAATAGTTGAGTAATGTTTATTTTTGGTTGGTTCCATGGGGGTATGTTTACTCTATGGATGGGTGGTTGTATTTGGGTCTTTTGGTTTCTACCTTTGGGTGCCTATTATTGGCCTTGTGGTGATTCTTTTGTATTCCTTTTATTGATTCAATAAATTTTTACCCTCTTTTTCAAAAAAACATAGTACAAAAATCATAATTAAATAAATTTTGATTATAATTTTATAAGTGTAAATACAAAATCATCAATTACTTCAATCCTTTTTTAATCATTTTCAAAGTTAATCACCCCATTTGTAGTTTTAAAAAAATATTTATTATCTATGTTATGCTCATATTTAAGTTTTCTATTTAATAAAATGTAGAACTTGAAGCATCATAGCGTGTTTAATTTATAAAATATTCAATGATAGAGTGAAATATTGATTATTGATGGAATGGCCATCTATTAATTCACACATATTTGTCTTAAGTAATTATCATAGATAAAGGATTACACATTATGAGAGAGAAATATTTAAGCTTAGCTTGGTTGTAGATCCATACCAACTCCTTTATTTATATTTTATGTAATTTAAATTTTAAAATTTGGAATTTATGTATTCTTTAATTTGTAATTTGAAATTTATATATTATTTTCTATTTGAATAATTGAAATATAAGAAAAATATTTTTTAATTTTTTTTAAGAACTTTTTTATTATCATAATTCATAATAAATTTGTTTGTATTTTTGAAATTAAGGTTGAAAAGAAATGTGAAAGTGATTATTGAGATAAAGAATTGCATTGATAATCATTAGGAATGCATTATTGAGACAAAGAATTGTATTGGACCATTTTTCTAATGAATAGAATTATATATCTTTAATTCTTTAAAGAAATAGTAAAACCTATCATAGATATTATAATACATTAAAGACAATAGACAAAATGCTCTTCTAATTATAATTTATTGTTGGTTAGTCTACAAATACACTTTGTTGGATCCCAAATCAATAGATTGTCAAACCCTAAAAGTATGCCAAGCTTTATGATCAGGTCTAACAAGTGATTTGGCCAACAAACGAAACTAACCAAGATGGTTATGATTCCCTACTCTTTAGGCTCTTCTATGCCTAGGCTGGTGTACCCTTATTCACCAATGAATGCTCTTTCTCTAAGACTAACTGGTGATGATTAAGCAGATTAAATCCTTTTGCAAATTTGGAGAGTTTGTGTGATCAACAAGTTTTTCAATTAAGTCATGCTCATAATTTTCTGAATTAAATCATCCTCATATGATCACAATTTTTTAATTAAATCATCTTCTATCAAACTATTTCAAACTAGCATGTGGGTTTGAAATATAAAGCTAACTACTACTCCTACTTCTACAATAGAAAACTAAGATGTATGGGAAATGTGTTTACAAAATATTATGTTGGGGTGGAGATGATTAGTGCCTTTCTTCCAATGGGTAACAAAGTCAAGATATGGATGATTTGTGTCTTCCTTCTGGTTATAACTCAATTTTTTTGGCATTTTTAAGTATTTATGACTTGCATAAATGTGCTAGGAATTTGATCACCAAGCTCGTCTTATTAATCCAAATGATTTTTCTAGATTACTATGATTTATTCAAATGAATTTAATTCTTGCTTGAAGAAAGCAATTGGACAAACCACACAAAACAATAAATTTTCTTTGATAAACCAAATATACACTTGATATACTAATTTAAATAACCAAGAAACGCCAATTTGGAGACAACAAGATAATCATTATCAACAAATTCAACAAACAATTGAAAACCAGAATTTAGTCACCAAGTTATAGCTTCGTTTCCATTACTTTGTTTCAAAAAGGTTTTTATATTTGGCCCTTCTCCAAAATTATTCCCCCCTTTGCTACTGTGGTCTTGGTTTCCCTCTTATAGGTGAATGAGGGAAGCATCAAGCTTCATACCATTACAATTTCAAAACAACCTTTCAATTAAGCCAAATATACAAACTAAACAAATATTAGTTATACTCTACTTGTTCATGATTTACATAAGTACAATTAACTTAAGAGAAAATATAAAGATAAAAACATTTTAACACTGAAGACGCTAAGCACTTGTAGCACATCCAAAGTCTGTTAATAGCCATGAGGCACCCATGATCATCCAATCTGGAAAGGTCCCCTCTTCATGATAATGAACCCAAGGCCTGGCACTTTGCAACATTCTAATACTAGATTTCTTCTTCAGGGGGAGCCAAGTATTTTTGCTCCTATTGGAACACTGTGTAGTCATTGGGCCATTTATACTCCTAAATCTAATGCGATCATCCCATCCAGGATCAAATTGAAGCTCTAAATGTTACCTACTGCTCCTTCTGCAAATGAGTCAGGAAGTTTGGAACTATCTAAACAAACACCCTTTTCCAATCATTAAAACTTTTAAGAAGATCATTGTCCTCCAAAATTTATGGCATAAACCAATGCTTAAGTGTATGGAAAGACTCTATTCTTGCTTTGATTTTCTGATCTTCTCCAGACATATATTGGAATTCATCCATGACCATCTTTACCATTCTCTCAGTAGGCTTCAAGGTTGCAAGGGCATCTGCACTTCTTTGTAGCACCTTGCATAATGTTATCGAGGTATGATGGATGGGGTGCCACTTTTTAAACAAGGGATCTAGGATTGGTACATGAGCTTTCATCTGCTCCAATGCTTGAGACAAGGAAATGTAGCTGAGGGGACCTTGCCAGATCGAATGATCATGGATGCCTCATGGTTATTAACAGACTTTGTATGTGCTAAAAGTTCTTGGCGTCTTCAGTGTTAAAATGTTGTTATCTTTATATTTTCTTTAAGTTAATTGTACTTATGTAAATCATGAACAAGTAGAGTATAACTAATATTTGTTTAGTTTGTATATCTAGGTTAATTGAAAGGTTGTTTTGAAATTGTAACAGTCTGAAGCTTGATGCTTCCCTCATTCACCTATAAGAGAGAAACCAAGACTGCAGTAGCAAAGGGGGAATAATTTTGGAAAAGGGCCATGTATTGTAAAAACCTTTTTGAAACAAAGTAATGGAAACAAAGCTATAACTTGGAAACTAAATTCTAGTTTTCAATTGTTTGTTGAATTTGTTGATAATGATTATCTTGTGTCTCCAGATTAGTGTTTCTTGGTTATTTAAATCAGTATATCAATTGTATATTTGGTTTATCAAAGTAAATTTACTATTTTGTGTGGTTTGTCCAATTGGTTTCTTCAAGAAAGAATTAAATTCATTTGAATAAATGATAGTAATCTGGAAAACTCATTTAGACTAATAAGAAGAGCTTGGTGATCAGCTTCCTAGCACATTTATGCAAGTCATAAATACTTAAAAATGTCAAACAATTCAAGTTATAACCAGAAGGAAGACACAAATCATCCATATCTTGACTCTTTTACCTAGTGGAAAAAACGCATCGATCATCTCCACCGCAACATAATATTTTGTAAAAAACATTTCTCATACATCTTAGTTTTCTATTGTAGGAGTAGGAGTAGCAGTTAGCTTTATATTTCAAACCTACATTCTAGTCTGAAATAGTTTGATAGAAGATGATTTAATTGAAAAATCGTGATCATATGAGGATGGTTTAATTGAAAAAATTGTGAGGATGACTTAATTAAAAAAAATGTTGATCACACAAACTCTCCAAATTTGCAAAAGGATTCAATCTGCTTAATCATCACTGATCAGTCTCAAAGAAAGAGCATTCATTGGTGAATCAGGGTACACCCTCCTAGGCATAGCAGAGCCTAAAGAGTAGGGAATCATAACCATCTTGGTTAGTTCCATTCGTTGGCCAAATCACTTGTTAGACTTGATCATAAAGC
The DNA here is from genome assembly GCA_007258455.2 of Sequoia sempervirens. Taxonomy (NCBI): domain Eukaryota; kingdom Viridiplantae; phylum Streptophyta; class Pinopsida; order Cupressales; family Cupressaceae; genus Sequoia; species Sequoia sempervirens. The sequence goes on along the minus strand of VDFB02366930.1, from coordinate 75,684 downwards.
TTGACATACATTTAGGGTTTGGCAATCTATTGATTTGGGAACCAATAGAGTGGTGAATTTTTTGGGGTCATAAGTAACCATTATTAGGAAGATTCAAGAATAAAAAGGTGTAAATATAAAATTCGGGTTCAAATTTTAAAATTCTAGGCTTGAGTAAAGTTTTGTTGTAGTAATGCTGAAAAGATAGGTAAATAACTCTACTGGAAGAAAAGACCCAGAAAATAAAATTCATTCCTCTTTGAAAGAGGTGGCATCTCTTGTTAAAAATCTCTATGAAATTTTTGTATGAGTGATCAATTGAATTTTAAATAAGAGAGATTAAGTTTTAGACATCAAAGCATTACAGTTTCTCCTAAGATGGATGGTAGAAGATTCTTACACCAAGGGAGTCAAAATAACTCATTGAATAAAGATAGAAGTCAAAAGTGGTCAGAAAAGAATAAGAATGGTTTGAAGTCCCCTCTCATTGATGAGTCCAGTTTATGACTCAATTTTGATAGAGTTTATTATCTATTTGTTCTAGTTGTCATAGACTTTGATACTTGGATGTTGACCTTTTTATGATATTTCCTCAAAACCATAGACATTGGGCATAAACTTATTTTTGTACTCTTTAATGACATTGACATGCTATATAAACTATCTATGTTAATTTTACATGTGGATTAATGAATGTTACTTTAAGATAATTACAGATATGCAATTGTTGTGCATACTAATATTGTTATGCAGATATAATTAGCAGCCTACAAAATTGAGAAAGATTTTGCTAGATGGTCACTCGCCATCAAAGTCAACAAGGTGATCGTTCAAAGGTCAAATGGAGGGAAGACTCTTAGAAAGAGGGAAATTCCTAGTTCAAATCAAAGGATTATAACCACTTGTAACTGGTATTAATTGTTTGTTGAGTGAATATAGGAGTTACCGTTGTGCTAGATCTGCATTAAGGCAAACATGCTTGACCAGATTCCATGCATGCATAACCTCCTCTCCACTTTTCATGCTTTCCCTAAAGTGGCGTCCTCCTAATCTGTTGGAGTTGACCGCCTTGCTAGGTAGTTAGTTAGTAGCTTTTCTTCCTATAAATAAGACTTGAATGCTCCTTCTCAGGAGGTTGATTAATCTGATGATGTACTCACATTCTTAGTTTTTCAAGTAATACAGTTATGCTGCTTGCTTGTACTCATGTTTTCCAATGAATAAAATGAAGTTATAAGTTCATGCATTTGAGTTTACATTTGTCTTAAGGGATACTCATCCAAGGGGGCCCACTTGGTGAGCATTCCATCCTCTAGTTTAGTTATTATTTTTCGTTCAACAATTCGTTAAAATCTGGCACTGTCTGTTCCTACAACCACTAGAATTCCATTATGTGACTATTCCTATAGCCAAAGCAGATAGAGTAGTTTCTTGTTTGTTTGCCTATATTTTCATTTATGCCATGCACTTCAGCTTAGTATAGTTGTTGGTTGATGGTCAACAATTATGTTATTTCTTTCCAAGCAATTTACTTTCAGCATTATGTCTTTCTTAGCTGTAGAATGAATGTGGCTACTTTGGGATTCCTAGTGCACATACTGTGCTGACCCATTTCAAGTCTACGTCCCTGGGTTGACAAGTTAAATGCACCTTCATGGTGATTAAGACAACTATTCAGATTAGATGTTCAATCTCTGAATCACAGCTTTATGGGCTTAGTTGTTAGATCATTGTAGGAGGCCAACATTTTTGGTGTCGTTGCCAGGGATGGTGTCAAACTAGGGAGCTCTTTGGGGTCATTGATAGTTTTTCTTACTGTAGTATTTATGGAAGTTTTTTCTTAGTATACCCCTAATTTAGGGAAGTAATGATCCACCATTCTTTTGCCAATTATTTGTGTGAGCTGATTGATAGTAAGTTGATACTGTATGCATAGAGGAAGGAGGAGAGATGCTCATGGGAGATTCCTTCCTAATAACCCTGATCCATTCCAGCTAGTTGAGCATCAGAATCTTCCAGGAGAAGAAGAAGAAGAGCCACACCCCTTTGCTGATGCATTCCCTGATCTGACTAGTTCTGAAATTTCCTCTGAAGACCAAAATCAGCTTGAAAATCCCTTTGCTTTGGAACTACATCAGGCAGGCATGGGTGATGCAAATAGAAACAAACCTAACCAACCAACTTTTCCTTTCCCCATTGCTCATCAAAATGAAGTTGACAACCTAAAAAATATCCCTGCTTCAGTCCTTCCTAGGTTCTATGGACTTGTCACAGAAGATCCTGATACTTTCTTGTTCTAGTTTGACATACTCTGCAGGAGTTATGACTATACCACCAATGCCCATAGGCTCAAGCTATTCCCTATCACCTTGAAAGAGGTTGCATTAAGATGGTTCATGAGCCTAGGCAGAAACACTGTGGAGACTTGGGAGGACATGAAGACAAAGTTCCTTGAGAAGTACAAGGAATATTATAGGGGCAGTGACATGAGGGGAGATGACATTTTTAGGATGCAACAAAAGGAAGATGAGAGCCTAGAGGATTACATTGCAAGATTTTTGTTTTTCCTATAGAAATCTCCACACCATACACTCAATGAAGAATCACAAAAGTTGCTCTTCCTAAGAAGAAATAATGAAAATTGCACTAATTCCTTGGACCTAATGGGAGGAGGAGATATCTCCCAAGTTCCTTGGGAGGATATCAAGAAGATATGTCAGAACCACTCTAGGGCAACTTCAAAGAAAGGGAGAGCTTACCAATCCTCTATGGGTAAATCATCTACTAATGGAGTTTCCAAAATGGAGATTACTCACTTACTAGAAAAATTCAAGCAAGACATCATAAACAATCTAGCTACTCAGCTGGATAGACTTCAGGCCAAAAAGAAAAAAGAGGAGGCAAAGGCAATGTTGGCAGAATATTGCCCTCATTGCAAACAAAAGAAGAAGAACTGCAGATGCAAGATGGTAGCTAATATTAATAGTAAGCAGATTCCACCTGACTTCAAGCCAATCCAGGTTGAAGAGGATCAAGTCTACTATCTTGCACAATGGAGGCCATGGGATCCAAGACAAAGTATGCCACTAGATCTACTCTCTTTTGTTGGGTCATATTTCAATTCTTATTCATTTGGTAACCAATGGCCACACCCATATCCATCCAATTATGGAGGATATTCACCACAGACTTGGAGTAACCCTCAAAATATCTATCCTAATCACCAAAACTCTCCACCCTAGTGGCAGCAACCTCAAGGGAATTGGCAGCGATTTCAAGGAAATTGGCAGCCACCTCCAGGAAATTGGTAGCAAGCATCTCAATGGAGGGGAGGACAACAATGGCCAAACTAGACAACCACTTACATGCAGCCACCTTCTCAGCCCTAGCAACCTGCTATAATGACTCCTCCTATTATTTCAAGTTCTAATACACCTAAACCTACTCAGCTACCAGCCTAGCCCACACCTAACCCAAATAATAAACCACAGTAGCAACCAGTATACTCTGTTGATCCAAATCAATTCCCTGCATATGTTGTGAGTGTAAGTGACATCCACTTGCATTCAGGAACTAATTTTCCAGCTCCTTCCACACCCATTATCACTAAGCTTCTTGTGGAAGAAGAGGAGCCTCTGAATGCCCCTATTCAGCCAAGTGTACCTAAAAATCTTGAACCAACCCCAGTCAAGTAGACTGAACAAGAACCACCATTTCCTCAGAGGTTGGAAATAACTAAACAAAAGGAAGAGAAGGAGGAACCAACCTTTGACATTCTAGAATAGTTGAAGCATATATGTGTCCAGATACCTCTATTTTAGGCCATAAAAGATGTTCTTATATATGGCAAAGCAATTAAGGAAGTGTGCCTTAACAAGCCAGACAGGAAGAAGAAAGACCCCACTATGGTTCATGTGGTGGGTCAGTTGGCTGACATCATGCTTGGGAAAGTGACTGTTCCCAAATATAATGATCTAGGGAGTCCTATGGTAGGAGTTGTCATAAATGGGATTCAAATAAGGAATGCTTTGATTGATTTGGGAGCAACAATAAATGTAATGACCAAGGATATCTTGCAGCAACTAAATGTTGCAAGTATGAGACCTACTCCTACTGTCTTGTAGCTTGCTGATAGTTCTACTGTTAAACTTGATGGGATGGTAGAGGATCTTGTGGTAACTCTAGACTCTTGGGAGTACCCAACAGACTTCATGGTTCTTTCTCCTAAAGCTACACTAGGCGGGTACCCCATTATCCTAGGAAGGCCATGGTTAGCAACAACAGATGTCTATATTAGATGCAGGATAGGAGACATGACCATTTATGATGGAAAGAGCACCAAAAAGCTTGTTCTCTACCCTCCTGCTCAGCCATCCCATGACATGGATAATCCTGTATGGCCACATGTTGGTGAAGAGGCCAAGGAAGTTAATTATGTGACACAGCTTATGATGTTAGGCCGAAGCTCTTTCATGCAACTTCAAGAGGAAGATGAAGTATTGTCTAATATAATTCAGAATCATTGTGAAATAGAGGAAGCATCATCCTCTCATTCTGTTGATCCAGTAAAGACACTTCTTCCCACTCTTCCTACAACAGAACTTCCTACAACAAAAAGTATGTCTCATACATTGCTACCACATGAACTCAAAGTACCAAGCATTAGTGAAGCAGCTATGATAGAGCTAACTACACAAGAGCAAGTGTTAGAAGGAAAATATCTAAATATTAACAACAAATTAAGTGAAGAACAATAGTTGTCATTGACAAACTTACTGAGAACCCACCAGCATGCATTTTCATGGGACTATCATGATATGAAGGGCTTGGATCCTAAGATTTTCACTCATAGGATTTACATTAGAGATGATTGTACACCGGTTGTACACCGGTGAAGCAGCCACAAAAAAGAATTAACCCTGCACTGAGAGAAATTGTAAAAGGGGAACTACAAAAATTGCTAGATGCAGGATTTATCTACCCCATTTTAGATAACTAGTGGGTGTCTCCATTGGTGATTGTGCCCAAAAAGGGAGGGAAGTGGAAATTTTGTGTTGATTACAAGGAACTCAATGCTGCCACCAAAAAGGACCATTTTCCTCTACCTTTCATAGACCAAGTTCTAGATTCACTTGCAGGAAAACAATACTTCTCTTTTCTAGATGGATTCAATGGGTATAACCAGATCCAAAATGCACTTAAGGACCAAGAGAAGACCACCTTTACCTGTCCATGGGGGACCTATGCCTACTCAGTACTTCCATTCAACTTATGCAATGTACCTGCAACTTTTTAGAGGGCAGTCATTAGCATATTTTTAGACATCTCTCATGATTGCATGAAAATTTATATGGATGACTTTACTACCTATGGTGTTGATTTCAATGAAGCATTGGAGAATCTCAGGAGAGTCTTAAAGAGATGTGAAGAACATAATCTATCTTTAAATAGTGAAAAGTGCTTCATGATGATGCAGGAAGGTGTAGTCCTTGGTCACTACATCTCTCACAAAGGAATTCAAGTAGATCCTACAAAGATTGAGGTGATCACAAATCTGCCCATACCTGTAAAACAAAAAGATGTTAGGAGTTTCTTAGGACATGTAGGTTATTATAGGCAGTTCATCAAACACTTCAACAAAATGGCAGCACCATTGTACACTCTCCTAACCAAATATGATGAATTCCAATGGACAAGAGACTGTGACAAGACATTTTCTGACTTGAAAGCAACTTTAACTCATGCTCCTGTACTCAAAGATCCTAATTGGGAGCTTCCTTTCCACATCCATACAGATGCATCATACTATGCCATAGGAGCAGTCCTAGGGAAAAAAGAAGGAGCTATTGAAAATGTTATTTATTTTGTCAACAAAAACTTGCAAGGAGCTGAATTCAACTATACAGTGACAAAAAAAGAAATGTTGCCAGTGGTCTATGCCCTTAACAAATTCAGGCACTAGATAATAGGCTATCAAATCTTTGTGCACACCAACCATGCAACTATTAGGTATCTCATGAATAAACCCCTGATATCAGGTAGGTTAGCCAGATGGTTATTGTTGATGTAGGAGTTTGAAATAACCATTGTGGATAAGCCAGGGAAGGCCAATGTTGTTGTAGACTTTCTTTAAAGGCTGACTACATCAAAGGACAACCAAGTCATTGATGAATCTTTCCTTGATGAACACTTGTTTCCATCAGTGTGCAAACACCTTGATATGTTGACATAGCTAACTATCTGGTCACAAGGAGAGTACCTCCTCACTTCTCTCTAAAAGAGAGAAGGGTGCTCATTGAAAAATCATTTCCTTTTTCATGGATTGCAGGATGTTTGTTTTACACTAGGTCAGACCATGTCATAAGGAGATGTGTGAGGGAAGATGATACATATGATATTCTGCATGCATGTCACAACAGACCTTGTGGAGGGCATTTTGCAGCCAAGAGGACAACAATGAAGATTTTGAACACAGGATATTACTGGCCCACACTCTACAAGGATGCTGGGAGATATACAAGAAAGCGTGATAGATGCTAGCGGATGGGTAGTCCAATCAAATATGATGAGATGCCCCTTTACCTTCAGGCAGTGATCACTCCATTTGACAAGTGGGGATTGGATTTTATAGGACCAATTGATCCTCCATCCAATGGTAAATCCTATATCTTAGTATGTACTGATTATGTAACCAAATAGGTAGAAGTTAAGGCCATGAAGCATGCAAGAGATAATAAGGTTGCAAAATTTCTTTATGAATAAATTTTCACATGGTATGGGGTTCCAAGAGAGATAGTGACTGATCAAGGGGCTCAATTCACCTCAACCCTTGTTGCAGTTGTAAGTGTGAATAAGTAAATAAGTAAAACAACTAAAACACTTCTTAATGAAACATTATATCAAGATTTAACAACAATTAAACTAATTTAAAAGCACAGAAAGCTTGAAAGCGTCTCATTGTCTCCTATCTCCAAAGATTTATCAAGTTACAGAGGGCTCTTAGATTTGTAAACACCATAACTGTTAAAATGCCTATCTAGAGAATGGAATTGATGCTAAATGCAATGATGTGAGGATTGATAATGAAACTAAAAAGCTATGATGTTACTGTAATCTATACGGATATGAAAACTAATGGATGAAATCTACAGTAAAAACTATAATGTTGTTGTGATGTGAATTCTACTGATGCTATGATGCTATGATGCTAAATGCTATTGCTATTGATATGATTGCTTGATTTCTATGAATGTTGCAAAGTAAGTTTGCACAAAGATTCAGGGTCCATTTCCTGTGAAAAGACGTTGTATATATAGATTTATGACAATAATTTGCGACGGGGCAGCACAACAGAGGCCCAGATTCAATCTTGAGATTTGAAGGGTGAGAGATTGAAAAGCTGGAGCTGATGAAGGGAATGGTTTATCCCCATGAAAACATCAGGCAAGATGATAGGAAAGATCAGAGGAAGAAGATTTGAGAGATTGATTCAAATTTGTCTCCAATTTGTCTCCACAGCTTCCCGTGAATGCTAGTTGAAATAAATTGGATTTTGGAATATTAAATTTGGTAGGTGAGTGAATAGAGGAATTTGCTTTATTTGAATATTTTTTATTTATTCAATTTTAGCAAAGTAAGAAGATATTTAATTAAATTAAACAAACATTTGATATTTGCTTATTTAATAAAAATGGATATGATAATTAAATAAGACTTTAGGATATCTTTATTTAATTAAGAGGGAATATGATAAGATAATTAAATAATACAAACTATTGAAGTTTGCTTATTTAATAAATGGAGAAAATATAGAAGAAATAATGATGATAATAATTAAATAAAAACAAAGTATTTAATTTTGTTTATTTAATTAAGAGGAAATAATATGGTAAAAGAAGAATTAAAAGTGAACTTAATATAAATAAATATTTCTATTTATTTATTAAGTAGATGAATTTAAGGTTAATTAATCAAATAAGTTGTATTTAATTAATTATATTTTCCAGACCATTTTTAGGTGTATACATTTTGCCCCTCTTTGAAGTGATGTGTTTATGCATTGCTTCAAAGAAAATTTTGCTACTGCTGCTAGTATTGACGAATTTTTTTAGTATGCCCCAGACATGATTTTTCAAGTGATTGATGGATATATGCCCCCTCAGGAAATAAATTGATGAATTTTTTGATTTTTTTAATGATTTTTCGATGATTTTGATGTAGATTTGATGAATATTTAGTGATGAAATAATTTATCTCTCGATAATTGATGTAGAAAGTGCCCCAGGATTTGTTTTGAATTAATCCCCTTTTAAAAAAAAATTAAAATAACCCCACAAAAATCCCACCTCTAATAACCTATTAAAAGTCAAAAGGGTCCTTTTCACACTCATTTGTGCATTTTGACTTTTGAAATCTTTGTGAGAGAGCTATTTGTGCCATGTGGAGCGAGATGTCGATTCCTTATCACACCCATCGGTTTGAGCGTGTACGATTCCACCAGCGCCCAACCATCTACGGGCCTTCGGTATGTACCCTTTATTCCCTTATTTTTCGTGGCTTGTCTCATTTTTCACGCTTTTAACGTATTTTTAAAATTTTTAAATCTTTTAGCACTTTAAAGTTTCATTGTAGCGCTTTCATTTACTATTTTAGTGCTTCAAAAAAATTAGCGCTTAGGGTCTTTGTTTTAGCACTTAGCTGTAGTTTTTTAGCACTTTGATAACTTTAGCGCTTAGGATAACTATTTTAGCGCTTTTGTAGGATAAATTAGCTCTTCCAATACTTTAGCGCTTAGACCCTTTGTTTTAGCGCTTTGATTAGTTTAGTGCTTCGACCCGAAGTTTTAGTGCATTGACCCAATAGAATGGCGCTTTTGATATAATGGCGCTTTGACTACCTGTAATAGCGCTTTTGACTGATGAAATGGCACATGTCATGCTTTAGTGCGTTGAATGCCTATTTTGGCACATTAAAATCAAATTGATGAAGTTTTGTCAAATTTGTCCCTGAATTTGTCAATTTTTTATCGTGTCAGCCGTTGGTTTGATTTGATTGATAATCCTAATCAAGTAGATGATGTTCAACCTCATGATAGGTGAGGTTTGATGTTTGATTTGATGATAATTATCCTCATGATAGGCAAGCAATAATTATAGTTTGATTGATGAACCTCATGATAAGCGAGGTTGATTTGATGCATTGATGATTGACCTCATGATAGGTGAGGTTCAATGATGTTCGCTCATGAGATTTGATCAAAAGTCTCATCAAGAGTTGATTAGTTTTGATATGATATTTTTGATGATTGACATGAAATATTGACTTTGATATTTTGATGATTATAGGTTCAATTGGGGAACCTTCAGGTTCGAGAGCGATTCCCATGGACATTTGATCTGAGACCATAGTTGGCACAACCTGATACGGCTATTATTACATGTTGTGGACTATCTCCTCTTTTATTCATGCCCCAGATTAGGATTAATCAGGGTTTGTTGACAGCGTTAGTCGAGAGATGGCATAGCGAGCACAACACCTTTCACCTTCCTACTGGTGAGATGATAGTCACCCCAGAGGATGTCTGGAAGATTTTGCAACTTTCCATTGTTGGAGATGTTGTCATTTATGATTCTACTGAGCAGGGTGGGACTGATGCCCTCCGTAGAGTGTTTCAGGACTATCGAATTGCTAGAGAGTGGATTCCATTGCGTGAGATGGTTGATGCATACGCCACTTTTCCTACAGTGCTTGTTGGTTTCATTGGAGGATTCCTTTTTCCTGATCGTAGGTCAAAGGGATTCTTTGTTGGTTGGGGCCGAGTTTTGGAGAGTATGATCATTCATGGGACCAGATTTGCTTGGGGCATGTGCATGATTTCCCACCTTTATCATGATTTACATTCAACTGTGTATCTCAGAGGTCGAAGTTTATCTGCTGGTGTCACTTTGCTTCAGGTATGGGCGTGGGAGCACATAGCTGTCACGCGTCCAGTTCCAGTTAGACAAAGACCACCTATGAGACCATATGTGTTCAGATATGTCAGCCGCCTTACTCAGTCCAGACTAGGTAAGTTAGAGTATTGGAGGAGAGTGATTGATGCCATAGAGTCTGTGACATGGCATTACCGACGGGAGAGACATGGATGGAATAGTGGGGTGCGTCTCCCATTTTCAATTGCCACGCGAGTGCCCATCAACAACCTCCCCCTACCCTCGGGTCCCAGTCCTCAGCTCCGTTGGGTCGGATCGCCACTCAATTCGGCGGTATTGTAGAAAGATCAACTACCGACAGCTTCCCCCGCCGTTTGATATGCCGCCCCTGCCTCTGGTGCCCCTGCCACTACAGGTAGGGAGGCTCCATCCATGGACTTAAACCCCTATTAAAGGGCGGCAGTGAGTAGCTGTCGGTAGTGGAGGGGTACAGGGAGCACAGCTGGGGCAGGAGCTTGTGTGGCATACTAATGATGGTCATAGCATCACCGAATACAAATACTTCAAATCCATTCATTGCGAATGCAGTCCCATGCCCCGGTAGCATATTCCCCAAGGACGTAGTGGATGCACGGGCTCTTTCGTTCTTGCGGTCGCGTAAGCGCTGGGTGGGAGGGCCCCTAAAATTCTATGGGCCGTTGTCCCGAGCATTCATCCCTAATGATGGGAACGTGAATGTATTCCCCCACCCTTCAGTGAATTCTTTCCACCCCAATTCTGGATATCTCCCCCTCCATCTCCCAACCGCCATTAGTTGAATGATAGGGCCCCCGGGTGGGGGGGGGTAGTATAAGGCGTCGCCGGCCCCATTATAGAGTAGGGCGCTGGTACTACCAGATTCAGCCCTACTATTCTAAAGGGATCCAGTTGACCAAGTGAAAGCTTCAGCAGTTGGCTTCTGTCTATTCTGTTGATCCCGAGCCAGCTAACCGAGTTGAATCATAACTAGTGAATGCACCGGCAATATAGGTCAAGGCTTCTTTAGCGCCTAAGGTAGCACCTCTCGGGGATAGAGCGACGGCACCTATAGTTGCAGAGCCTGGAAATTGAGTCTACCCAGTAGACCGTGAAAACTCTTGATCCAAATCCATTCATTGGAGATCCAGTATATATCTAGCGCCGGTTGACCTTGTTTACTAAAACACAGAAGCACCAATAGTAAAGGTAGAGATAGCAGAGGCATCTGAGCAAGCAGCGGTGGAAAAAGCAACACCATAGAAGGTAGGGGAGGCAGTAGCGCTTAAAGTTGACTTCCCACCATCCGCGGCTCCTCTCAGGATAGAGAAAGGCAGAGCCTCTCGGGGCGAAGGTAGCTAGAGAGCCCCCTATCTATATCCGGCCTAGGTTGATTCATCACCATAGGGGGTTGGCCTATATCTATATATGGAACCAATAGTAGGTGCTGGGCGAAGTGCTTCTTTTACTCGTTCAACTAGATAATCTGGAACCGCGGGTGCTGGTGGCTTTGCCCTAGATCTTAGCTTTGCTGGTGAATCTGCATATGGTCAATCTCACTCTATAGAAATAACAAGCTAAACTAGGCGCTCTGCCTATTTCTCTCCGTTCCGGATAAAAGGCTCAAAATGCTTCTACCTGTTACTGATGGATCTGCTACTCGGTCTCGATCCCCAACCCCTCGCTATGGTTCTTACTCTCCAGCCTCCACCTTTGCTTCTGATCGATCAAACGCAACTTTTGGTGGTGAATCAACGGGCTCTGTTGCCTTTGCTTCCTCTGCTTCCGACTTTGCCTCTACCTCTACTGGGTAGTAAACTGGGGAATCTGCTACGGGATATGGATCTATAGGCTCTCGATCTCGATCAGCTGGTGTTTAAGCTGCTTAAATGGATACTGTTTCGTTCTGTTCCTAGTGATTCCGCTACTGGTGGATCTCGGTCTCGATATGGAAGGGATGTTGGGCGAGGTGCTGAATGGAATGCATTTCGATCCGGAAAACAAATTGCATTTGGGTCTGCTACTGGTGGATCAACTGAATCAATCTAATCAACGGGCTTCAGGTAAACAAAAGAAATAATAGGCACTGAATCTGCTCGCCCATAGAATTGTAGGGCATATGCTTCTGCGGGGTATTAAACTATAGAATCTCCATAACGACGAATTCTTCTGTTAGCTACGTAGAACTATACGCTATTGGGAAGGTCTTGAGATTAGCAGAGCTGCCGGATCTTTCCAGGTGTTGACCGCTACCCGCCCACTCACATTTACGCAAGTTAAACCTTTCATTTTATCAGTGACGGGGAACCTTCGACCAAGAGCTATTAACCGAAGCGAGGGAGATATGCGCATAAAATGAGAACCGGGTCAATGGCTGGTACAGGGAGCACAGCTGGGGCAGGAGCTTGTGTGGCATACTAATGATGGTCATAGCATCACCGAATACAAATACTTCAAATCCATTCATTGCGAATGCAGTCCCATGCCCCGGTAGCATATTCCCCAAGGACGTAGTAGATGCACGGGCTCTTTCGTTCCTGCGGTCGCGTAAGCGCTGGGTGGGAGGGCCCCTAAAATTCTATGGGCCTTGGGATGATGATGATATTCAGTTACCATTTCTTTATCAGTCGATGATATTGATTGGTCGTACTCGTTGGGTTTTAGAGAGATTTTTGATCAGACGAGTGCATAGATAGTATGGGATGGTTTAGGGTATTCCCAAGGGTGTTGCCCATTATGCCCATCATCAGTCAGATTATGTAGATTGGGGGCCTGGTTTATCATTTGATGCTGTTGTCTAGGAGTTTCAGGCCTTACAGCCGTTTGAGTGGGATATCCATCCCGATATTATTGAGCCACCGGTTACAACTGACTATGCCAAGTATCTGGCTTTGCATCCTTTTCCTCATCTTACCATTCCAAGTGAGCCTGCCCCATTACCCACAGAGGAGGACGTTCCCATTGCACATGGTCAAAGGTGGAGGAGAGAGGAGGTTGGGGAGGCTGAGGTAGAGGATGTTGGTGTTGTGGGTGAGGAGGATGTCGGTGTTGTGGGTGAGGAGGATGTCGATGTTTGAGGAGGATGTTGGTGAGGAGGAGGATAGTGGAGAGGAGAGCAGCGGGGATGAGAGCAACGATGATGATTATAGATTTGACAGTGGAGAGGTTGCAGGTGGGTCGGGCCCTATTTTAGATTTTTCAGAGGAGACAATGCCTCGTAAGAGGCAGGCCGTGAGGGATGTTTCAGAGCAGCTGCAGATAGCGGACCTTCAGGTGTAGTTAGAGACCGTTCAGGAGCAACTTTTTTAGGTGCAAGATTTACTAGAGCAGACTTAGGCTCATATGCAGGCACAGGCCCGGTCACATGCAGAGGCTCTAGCATCAATGCAGGCTCAGTTAGCCACAACACAGTCACAAATTGCAGCATTGACTGTCGAGAGGGATGTTGCTAGGTAGGCTGTTAGGGCAGCTCAGACTCAAATTACATCTTTGACAGCCAAGAGGGATGCCGCCAAGTTTGTAGCAGAGGGTGCTCAGGCTACAACTGAGAGATTATAGAGACTGGAAGATGGTACCTCCCTGGTAGATTATATGTGAGAGGTTGCTCGTATTGGTGGGGAGGTAGAGTACTATAGAGGTAAATCTTATGATGTTGTCCCTTTCGAGCAGTGAGTGAGCTACAGGCAGCCTCGATCTGGCAGGACTCATTCTAGGATTGTCAGTGCAGGTGTGACAGCCTCTTCGGAGAAACCCCAAAGATCCTAGTACATCTGGTGGTGGTGGAGGGACCCATACTGCGATGCCTGCACCGTCTGGAGCCAACAGTTCTTAGCTTCAAATGTGATTCTCGTTTGTTATTTTAGATGATGATGTACATTCCGATTACAACTATTTTTTATTATATATCTCTCTCTTTTTAGACATCGATGTATACTTGACATTATTATTTTGATCTATATTATTTGCAGTGGACTCTTCGATCCATATGTGTTCTACATGATTCTTTGATGGATGCATTTTCTTTCATGTTCTATATGCTATGTGATGATTCCTTTGTTATTATGTTATGGATGCAATTTATATCATGATAATATGCTATGATGTATGATGTTCTTTTATGATGATGTATAATGATGATGTATGGATAATATATGGATGATGTATGGATGTATGATGTATGGATGATGTACGGATGCATGATGTAATTACATATATGGTTATGGATATGATGTGTTTGAAATGATATATGATATGCAATGTAAATGGGATGTGTGTTCTTTTATTTTGGTGTAAATGCAAATATATGATGTAATATATGGATGAAAATGATGTATGATAATGATATAATATATGGATGGATTAATGATACATGATATATGATGTAATAGATGAATGTATGATATGTTATATGATAGAGATTTATATGTAGATGTGTGATATATGAATGTTTGATGGATGTTTTGAAAATTCAATGATAGAGATTTATGTTTTTGAGATTTTCTTTATGCAATTTTATGTGATATGAAAAATGTGATATGATAAATGCAAAGTTATTTGATTCAAATGTGTGAATGTTGAAGTGATGATTAAATGTGTTCTAATGTATACAAATGAATATAATGATGCAACTATATGATATGATGATGTTTTTGTTAATGTCAAGTATACTCAATCTTTTAATGAGAAAAGATAACATCGTCTTTGAATGATTCACCATTTTTGTAACAAATACTCTGCAGATGCAAAAAACATTATGAATGCAATCTAATTTAACCATGTAAATCTACATGCAAATATTGGCATTTTAACAATACCTTTGTGCTTTGTATCATCATAGAGCTTTAAAAAATGTTGAAAGTGAGTACAAGCACCAATGGTATAGTTTAGACCATGATGACCTGAGTACTACTTCCATGATTTTTGATATTGCAAGCTAACACAAGCATCGAGGTATAATTAAACTGAGATGACTTGAGCATTTCTTGCATAAAACAGACAAGAATTAACCACTTTCCTATGTGATTTGGAATGTCATCCATGATACTTTGTAGAGCACTTCCCGCGACAATTCACACAGTAGTTATGAGTAATTCACAAACATCAGATAAAGAAAATATCATTCTCCTTCCTTGCTTCTCTAGTTCAATACATCATCGAGTTGCTCTAAAGAAATGATAACAATGATCAAAGTACAACATATCCCACATTGGCTTAAAGTATTTCAATCATTATTTAGATTAGATCATCCATCCTGATTGATTGATGTTTTTGTGATTTTCGATATTTTTGACCAAAGACCTTACCTAAAGACCTATCCTAGGGGCCTCGAGGGCTAATCAAATATTAGCCTTGCCTACTTTATACACACAGAGACCACGTAGTTCGACTGACATAGACTCATGTTTTTGGATTTTCGATATTGACTATTTTGACGTGTTTTTGGATTTTCTAATGTGAAATGGATGTTTGATGTGTTTCTGATGGTAATTGATGTTTCATGTTGGGTTGTGTTTCGATCATTTTTTTTTGTGTGTTTGTCTTCCTGATGTTTGTCCATATGATTAAGCTCAATGTTATTTCTCCCAATGAGGTTCAGATGTTGCCCCCAAGCTAGGGTGAGACATGACCAAGTGATATGATATGATAATGGATGAAATAATGATGGTGAAAGCAATGACCATGACATGTGTCCAAATAGTTGGAAGAGCTGATTCAAATCACAAATAGCGCATGTTTCCAGGTTTTCACTATATGTTTTTATTGTACTTTTTCAGTCTTTTTGATTTTTTTGTATTTTTCTCTTTTCTGATTTTTTTGTTTTTTTTTTCCGTTACCAAGATGCTTGTTTGCCAAGTTTTCATCAAGGTAACCATTTTCAGAAACTAATTTAAGCACTAGGTGATTCAGGTATAGAAATTTCTGAGATGGATACTGTTGATAGGTTCATCAAATAGATCCCCTTCTAGTGTAGACAATTGATATGCTCCTAATCCATACACTGATATGATTACAAAGGGACCTAGCCAGTTAGGTTCAAACTTCCCTTTCTTTTCTCTATCTTGCTGATTTCTAGGGTTTTCCTTTAGGACCAAGTCTCCAACTTGAAAGACTCTAGGTTTTACCCTGTGATTGTAGCTCCTTGACATTCTTTGCTGGTAGGAATGTAAATGATTGACAACTTGTTGATGACATTCATCCAGTAATTCTAGTTCCTGTAGCCTAGAAACTCTATAATCCTCATTTGTAATGATACCCTTTAATGAGACATAGAGTGATGCTATTTCTACCTCAATGGGTAAGATGGCCTTTGATCCATACACCAAGGCATATGGTGTAGCTCCTGTTGGTGTTCGAATGCCAGTTTTGTAGGCCCATTATGTAGGATTTAGCTGAACATGCCAATCATATCCAACATCATTTACTGTTTTCTTTAGTATTTTGAGAATTGTCTTATTTGAGGCCTTTGCTTGGCCATTTCCCTGTGGATAGCACGGTGTTGAGAAACAATGTTGGATATGGAATTGTTCACGTAATTCCTGGACGTCCTGGTTTTTAAAAGGCCTACCATTGTCTGTAACAATGGATTGGGGTACCCCGTACCGACAGATGAGGTAGTTGAGTATGAAAGATGAAATATGCTTTCTAGTGACAGTTGTTAAAGGAACCGCTTCTATCCATTTTGTAAAATACTCTGTTGTTGTGATGATGAAATTGTGTTAATTGGATGAAAAAGGATTTATTTTTCCTACCAGGTCCAGTCCCCACTGACAAAAGGGCCATGTTGGTGTGAAGGGCTGTAACTCTTGTGTTGGTGCATGAATTAGATTACCATGAATTTGACATTTCTGACACTTTTTAACATATTGATAACACTCTTTCTCCATGTTTGGCCAGTAATACCCCAAACAAAGGAGTTTCTTAGCTAAGGTTAGCCCACTTGAATGGGTTCCACAAATACCTTCATGGACCTCTCGTAAGGATATTTCAGATTCGTGATGTTTCAGACACCGAAGAAGAGTACCATCTAGACCTCGACAGTATAGGGTGTCAACAATCAATGTATGTCGAGCGGATTGACGGATAAAGTTACGCTTTTGGTTTCTAGAGAGATCAGGAGGAAGGATATTATCCTTGAGGTAAGTATAGATCTCTCCATATAGTGAGGTTTGAGTATTGGTTATTTGGCATATGGTTTGTGAATCAGGATTGTCATATGCAGGGTTAGATAGTTGTTCCACCATAAACTCATAACGACCTTATTTTTCTGGTAATTGCAAAAGGGAAGTAATTGTCGCCATGGAATTTGCAGCCTTGTTCTTTTCCCTTGGTATTTGTTCAAACTTGATATCCATTAAGTAATTTTTAAGATCATCTATCATTTTCTTGTAAGGCATGAGCTTTTCATCCTTTGTTTGATATTCATCATTTACCTGATAGATGAACAACTGAGTCCCCATACACTTGCATTTCTGTGATTTTCCATTCAATAGCTACTTTGATGCTGATAATTAATGCTTCATACTCAACTACATTATTGGTACATGGAAACATTAGCCTATAGGATCTTGGGATGGTGTGCCCTTGAGGCGTGACAAATAGGATTCCCACCCCATACCCTCTTTGTGTGTACGATCCATCAAAATAGAGCCTTCATTGTTGTGTTGTAATATTCAGGATGTCCACATTTGGAAATTCAATGTTCATTGGATGATGATCCTGTAATGGAGCTTCAACTAGTTGATCCGCTATTACCTATCCTTTGATGGCCCTCCTGTCAACATATTGGATGTCAAAATCACTCAAGATCATGACCCATTTTGCCAATCTTCCTGTTAGAGCAACTTTACTGAGTAGATATTTCAATGGGTCTATTTTTGCTATAAGCTTGACTGTATGAGTCAACATGTAGTGTCACAACTGCTGAGTTGCAAAGACCATTGCTAAACAAGCTTTCTCTACGAATGTGTAGTTTATTTCATATCCGTTAAGTGTCTTGTTGATGTAGTAAATAGCTTGTTCTTTTCCTTCAGAATCCTCATGTGCCAATAGAGCTCCTAAGGATATGTCAGTTGTTGTCATATACAATATCAGTGGTCTCTCTGCTACAGGTGGCATAAGTATTAGAGGTGACATCAAGTATTGCTTTATCTGGTTAAAAGTTGTTTGATAGTCATGATCCCACTTGAATGAAACATTCTTATGAAGTAGATGATTAAATGGGTGACTCTTGTCTTCCAACTAGGAGATAAATCTCTTGATGGATTACAACCTGCCTTGTAGGGATCGTAATTGACTGATATTTTTAGGTGGCGGCATCTCCATTATTGCTTTAACCTTAGCCGGATCCACTTCAATACCTTTTTCTAATACTATGTAACCAAGGAGTTTTGTTGATGTTACCCTGAACACACATTTCTTTGGGTTCAACTTGACATTGAACTTTTCTAGCCTAGTAAAATTTTTATCTAGAATTTCCAAATGTCCTTCCCTTGTGTATGATTTTGCTAAGATGTCATCTGTTAGAACTGTAAAATTCTGATAATTTTACATAGTTGTTTCATACCCCTGAGTTTCCAATCGAGACCTCACCATATGCTCAGGGCCTCTCTTCATAATATTTTGCTCACATTCTGCCCATTTTTATCCCATAAAATCCATCTAGGTTTGAGTATTTCACATAATAGTCCATATCAGCATGAGATTATCAAGGTCTCCCCGACCCATAATGCATTTTTTTTTATATACATCTGTCGTTGTCTATCGGCAAGACCTCAGGGATGTCACAGCGATCGAAATTTACCTACAGGCACTTATCGGCAGGACATTTTCATTGTCTCGGCGACTCAAAAGGATTATTTTCGGCCAGACAAAGACTTCAGGGTGAGGTCTTACCGATTGCATTATGTCTCAACGACTAGCACATAGAACGATGTATCGGCAGGAGATATGTCTTCGGTATGTAGTCTCACCGAATGGGTCGTGTCTCATCGACCATGTACACATGGACATACTTTAGCCAAACAAATGGTATTCGGCATGAGGTCTTGGCGAGATCTTATTGTCTCACTGACCGGCAACAGAGGGAGCTCATCGGTGAGAGATTTTTCTTCGGGGTGAAGTCTTAGCGAACTCTTTATGTCTCACCGACTAGCGTGGAACGAGCAAGCATTTCGGCAAGAGTTGTGTCTTCGGTGTGTGGTCTTGTCGAACGCTTAGTGTCTTGCCGACCGCTGATAAGGATATACATCTCGGTGAGAATATTTTGCATCAGAGAGATGTCTTAGCGAGTGGCTCCAGTCTCGCCGACAATGCAAATGAGCTCTATCGAAGACTATCGGTGTGAGGTTATATAGTCTTGCCGATCTGAATGTCATGCCGACTTATTGTCTCATCGGTGAGAGAAAGATATTTTCACAACGACAAAATATGAACTTAAGAAGATTTTTGGTAAGACATAAGGTGTTCTATGAAGCTTCTTCCTGATCTAGTATTGTCTCAACGACACACAAGGTGGAAGGACAACTTTCAATAAGACGAGTATGATCTATGGGACGTCTCCTTGACAATAGAGGTCACAACGAAACACGAAGGATGTAGGATGACTGTCGGTGAGACATTGGCCTTCGGTGTGACTACGAGATGTCTCAGCGAATGTCTCAGAGATGATTGGCAGAGCCTGAATACAATTGAGCGCCAATGTTGGAATGCGATCGATGTGTCTTTTCGGATGCCAATGTATAAATGTTCATTTTCAATTGTAAAGATGATGAGATGAGATAGATTAGAGTAGATAGGGTAGAGAATATACAGTTGGAATGGAATTTCCACATAACAGGGACTATGATGTATGATTTCAAAATGGAGATTTTAATGAGAATCAGTTGATGTCGCAGCTCATTTTTGGTGTCAATTATCTGTTGAATTTATTGAAAGTATTATTAAGTGATCTCCAAGATTGATGCTTTCTGGTTGTTTAAATTGATATAACAAGTTTATAGTCAATTTATCAGTGCACATTTGTTGTATCTGTGTGGTTAATTGATCGGTTCTTTCAAGGAGGGATTAAATCCTTTTGATTAATCACAATAATCAGGGAAATTCATCTGGATCATTAAGAACTTAGTAATCACGGTCTTGCATGTTTATACAAGTTGTAAACAAAACATATGCCAAAAAATTTGAGTGTTCTCCAAAGAGAGGTTGCCCATTTCTATTTCATTTGACTCCGCATACCCTATAAGGCACTAGTCTCTGCATTTCTCACCATTTAGATTCACTCATTTTCTTTACATCTGTTAACTGAGCATATTAGGATTTAGCTTTGGATATTGTATACAATTTATACCAAATTTAATTTTATTTGTCCATTTCCATCTGCCATTGTGGACAAATCACTGCAAGAGAGAAGATCATAATTCAAGTCTGCTTCACTCATATAGGTTTACCCGCCTAGGTCCAGCAACACCTGAAGAGTAGAAGGTCCAAGCCTTTCAACCTTGTATGTTACCCTAAAACGTACCAAGAGATTAGCAGCCTCTTGAGGCATTCCGCCTGCATTTTTGAGAGCTAACAAATTGGTGAATCTACTAGGGAAAAACATCAGAATATCCGATTGAAGACCATCATATAGAGTCATTGAAGAAAAAGTTGTAATTTGAGAAGTTTCAGAAAAGGTGATTCCGCTGGGGAGAAGATCAAAAATAGTTATTTCAAAAGAAACATTTTCCTACTTTCCAAAAAGTAGGTGGCGACTCTGGAAAAAACTTGATGAAGAATGGAATTTGTGTATGGAACAAAAGAATATTTTGAGAAGCAACAGTTGATAAGAGGAATTGAAGAATTGAAAAAGAAAAAGCTGCAATTGGACCAACAACCGTTACAATTAGGAGAATTTTGCAATATGGATGAATACACAAATATAGGAAGGCATTGAGCCCCTCAAGTGCCTCATGATACAATTGGAAATTTCTACAATGGAGGCGATGCACTTCATGCACAGTAGAACATTTATTCATCACAACCATCAAAGCAAGTAAATGCTTATCCATTCCCTCCTGGACAAAGATTGGTGGGTTATCAAGATTGTCAATGTGATCAATGTCAAATACAACACAACTCCAGCCCACTTGGACATGTCAGTCAGAATCTGCAACAAGGTATGTATCAGAACCAACAATCTAATGATGATGAATATTTCAAAAATCTTTTGGATGCCTTTCTTGACATAAGGAGATATAGAGGAGAATCTGGGCGCTCTTTGCTCCACAGAATGACGGATATTTGCAGGAAAATACCTATTAATTTCCCACCTAGCAAACTTGAGATCATTCAGCAGTTCATGAAAGTGTATGAGTCAAACCCACTTTATTGGCCTGAATCATGCATACCAATTTATTTTGATCAACTAGATGAATGGACAGACATTGTAGACAGGAAAAGATATGAAGATAATTGTGACATTATTGATGAAGACAGAGACATTAATCAGATGTTGTAGCCAATAGAAGATGAGACATGTACAGGTAAAAACAATTCCTATGACAACCTACATGAGGGAGACAAAGGTATTGAAATTCTTTCCTGCATAACAAATTATGATAGGGAAAGCAGTATGTGTTATGAGGGATCCAATGAGTATTCAGATTGTGAAGATGGACTTGTGGATTCTGATTTACTATCAGGTGATTCTTACAGTTCTTGTGATAATCAAGAGGAAGAAGCAATGGAGAATGCGGATCCATTTGATAATGAACAAGTAACACTTCCTACTATAGATGAGAACCATGATACATTTGATGATGAAGAGGAGAGTATGTCAACATGTGAAGAGAATAACTACAATGATCTTGAAAATTGCCATGTTGATGAATTGGAAAATGAAATGGAAGGGGATTGTGTATCATGTCACAATGAGGAAGAGTTTGAGGGCAGTCATGTGAATCTTGATTTACAACAAGGAGATATTTCCAGCTCTTGTGGAGATCAAGAAGAGGGAGAAATAATAGAAGATATGGAAGAAGAAACATGTTCACTTAGTAGTGAGCAAATTTCAAATTTTCTAACTCTTGAATACCAGAGATGTGCACATGAAGGTGACTCTGAAGTCCTGTGTCCAGCTTACATTTGTTTTGATAGTGAAATTTCTTTGTGCAATGATTCATTTGACTCTCAGTACATTTCTCAAAATGATGGAGAAAACTTTGAAGTTGATCAAAAACCTGTGTCCATTCAAGATGAGGTATGTGATTTTGAAATTTCTAACTCATGTGGAGAAGACATTTATTTGCATACCAAGGATGATAGAAGTCCAGTTTTGATTGGTTCATATATGCATGATATTGGAGATATGAGTCAGAATCCAGTGTTGTCTCCAAATGGTGATACCGAAGAGGTGCAAAAGGTCTCAGATTTGTTTGTCTCAAACAGTGTTGATATGACATAATTTTTTTCTCAAGAGAAGCATTTTGATGGTGAAATTTTAGTACAGTAGGAGAGTGTTTTATAATTCATAACAATGAGAAAGATAATGAGAAATGTTGCATTGAATATGCATATACTTTGTATGTTGAAGATAATAAAGATTTGTCCCGTGATGGAGAATTTGAACTGCAAAATGGCGAAGGGAATTTGGGCCAAGCTGAGCATGATGATTCTTTGAAAACTTTCAGTAACAGTGACAGGGAAGATTGCATGAATATCTTCAAGAAGAATCTAATGAACTCAAGGAAAAACTGGGTGTTTTACAGAGGAAAGTATGGGCCTTTCTTTTGGATGGCCTTGAGCCATCATTTAGGGTTTGAATTTTAGATCGTAACAGCTCAAAACCGATGAAGTTAAAACATGAAGGATTAAGGGTTACCAATGCATGGACAACTCTTGATGATCCTCTTTAAAATTATTTTCCATACATAGTAGTTTAGGGTTTTGTTCATCTCCATTTCACATTCATTTCCATTCCCATTTTGCTCACTGATTCATCATCTTGTGTCTGGTCTACTCACCCAAAATCTGGATCCTTGTAATGATTTTACAACCATTCATCCCCAGACGGAGCCACTATTAGAACTATAAATTTTTGAATAATTTCACAAGCTTTTCATATCCCTAAGTTTCCAATCAAGTCCTCACCATATGCTCAGGGCCTCTCTTCATAATATTTTTTTCACATTCTTCCCATTTTTATCCCATAAAATCCATCTAGGTCTGAGTATTTCACATTATAGTCCATATTGACATGAGATTATCATGGTCCCCCCGACCCATAATGCATTCTTGTTAATATACATCTATCATTGCCTATCAACAATGACTCCAGGGATGTCACAGCGTACAGGTGCGATTGGTAGGACTTTTTCATTGTCAGGATGACTCTATTGGTAGGACTTTTTCATGCCAGACAAAGACTTCGATGAGACTCTTGGTGAGAGATGAGTCTCAAGCATGTCTCATCGACTAGCGCGGAAAAGCAAGCAACAGTTGTGTCTCAGTTGTGGTCTATGAACCTTTTGTCTTGCCACCCGATAAGGATATACATCTCGGTGAGAAACTTTTGCATTAGAGGGAGGTATTGGTGAATGCATTGGGTCTTGCCAATAAAGTGCAAAAAGATTCCATCAGATGGCTATTGGGAGGAAGCTACGTAGTCTTGCCGATTCAAATGTTACATCGATAAAGAAATGCATCGGCAAGAGAAAGGGTCATCGACATGAGTTTCACCGAAATTTGAAAGTTACACTGATAGAATACTTCGGTGAGACATTTGGCATCGATACGAGTCTTTTCAAAGATTCATAGTCTTGCTAATGAAATTTATTTCATCGGTAAGATTAATTTCATCGGCGAAAGGGTGGTTACATCTCAATGACCAAAAATTTACCATCAGGTGCATCTTGGTAAGACATGGTGTGATCTATGAGACCTCCCCCTGACTTTGAATTGTCTCAGCGAAACACGAAGGATGCAAGATGACTGTTGGTGAGACATTGGCCTTCGGTATGACTATGGGATGTCTTGACGAGTGTTTGGCACATGTTAAATAAAACCCGAATATTCTTGGCTGACATTTGGAATGCGAAGTGATGTGTCTTTTTAGACAAAAATGTATAAATATCCATTTTCGATTGTAAAGGAAATGAGGAAGATTAGATTAGATACATTAGATAGGTTAGAAATAGATTCAATAGAATAAGATTTTCAAATCAGAGACTATGATGCATGATTTCAAATGGAGATTTCAATGAAAATTAGTTGATGTGGTGGTTCATTTCTGGTGTCAATTGTCTGTTGTGCTTATTGAAAGTATTATTAAAGTTGTCTCCAGGGTTGGCTTTTTTGGTTATTTAAATTGGTATAACAATTTTATATTCAATTTATCAGTGCACATTTGCTGTATCTGTGTGGTTAATTAACTGGTTCTTTCAAGGAGAGATTAAATCCTTTTGATTAAACATAGTAATCAAGGAAATTCATTTGGATCATTAAGAAGAGCTTAGTAATCACAGTCTTGCATGTTTATACAAGTTATAAACAAAACATATGCCAAACAATTTAAGTGTTCTCCATAAATAAGTTGCCCACTTCTATTTCATTTGACTCCACATACCCAATAAGGCACTAGTCTCTGCATTTCACCATTTAGATTCATTCATTTTCTTTACATCTATTAACCGAACATATTAGGTTTTAGTTTTAATATTGTATACAATTTATACCAAATTTAGTTTTATTTGTGCACTCACATCTACCATTGTGGGCAAAACATTTCAAGAAAGATAAGTACATTAAGTCCGCTTCATTCATATAGGTACACCCACCTAGGTCTAGTAGCACCTGAAGAGTAGAAGGTTCAATTCATTTGGCCTTGTCTGTTACCCTGAAACGTTGTGAAAGCTTGGCAACCTTTTGTGGTTCAAACTTGCATTTTTGAGAGCTAACAACACCCAACTATGAACTTTGGAAATACCATCATACACTAATTTTAGTCAATGTCAACTAAATGACATTCCTTAGAATGTAAAAAAGTGACAACTGAATGCCAAGATCAACATCAAACACTAAATCTCTAAAATTAATATTCCTTCAAGTTATCAATATTTGAGATCCATTTTGCTATGGACATGATAGTAGACTTTAACCCAGGGCGAATGCAATTCATTTTGGTAGCCAAGTTTTGTACCATACAAAATTATGTGTCGTCATTTTGTGAATAATATTGTGGACATGTAACTTGGACAACCAGTACAATGGTAATGCTCTAGTGTCATTAAGCTTGGGAATGACAACTTTGATACTACTATCAAAATAAGCCTCTTACCATAAATATCTGCTAAAAGTTGTGTTGAGCATCAGGATAGATACATTCTCACTGAAAGAACTTATTGGCATCCAAAAAACTAAAAATAAAGGTTCGGTGGGTTCCTAGTCAATAAGTTCGGGATACCTTAAGGGTAATAAGTCATCCGGTTGAGTAAGGTCGATTGTTGTAAGTGTTTTGATGGCTAGGTGGTCAAAGTTGTCGGTAGGAAGGTTGAGGTCTATGATAGTACTCACCTCCAAGTCGTCTGTCTCACTCAATGTCTGATCGTCCTCGCTTGAGTCATCGATATTTGTTGATCTCATTACAAATGGTCTATTTCCTAAACTTTGTCCCTCCTCTCGTGAGGGTGTATATGTTTGAATGACATAAATTTGTTTGTCAGTGTAGGATGTAGTAGATAAATGATCCCATTCATACTCGTTGGAATCTATGTCGGAACCATCTCTCATTTATAGAATCCTTTCTACCACTTTTTGAGTTTCTTCCTCTTTTGCTTTACCTATGTAGCCTAATATTGTTTTGTCTTTAGGCTGGAGAGTTAGAGGTTGAATAGGTTTTATAATACCATCCTTTCTCTTGCCAATTGGTCCTTGGCCTTCATAGCCCATTTTCTCTAAGATAGCCTTCCCTTTTCCATACTGATTTGTTTTGATGTTGATATTCGCTGATGTTGAGGCTTCTTCATCCTTATATAGCCAATTCAGAATGGCTTTGTCTTCTGACTCATCTTCGAGGGTACCTCCTTTAACAAATCTTTCATTAAGAGTTGTGATTGGTTGTGATGAACTTGGTGTGTTTGACATGGGTTGTCCATATGATTTTGGTGACGGTAGCAATTGTGATAGACACAAAGATTGCTCAAGGGAATATTCTCCTAAGCCTTTGTCCTTTAAATGAACCTTGTTTGAAAAATTGTTGTGATAACTCATTCATAGGACCTTTAGTGTTTGATATAGTCGTGTCTGCAACAGTTTTTTCCTTTACTTGATCCTTCTTCTCAACCCATTTAGATATGAAATTGGGTTGTCTTTCACCACTAGATGAAGTGGAAGTGTTGACTTCTCTATTGTGGGGTACCAGAGTATCTTGATTTTCTTTTAACATGTTGCAAGTTTGTGGATTATTGTTGTCAGCTGATATGGTGACCTCTTGTCCATTTACTAGAATTTTTAAACATTGATGGTATGTCGAAGGTACCGCTTGCATTTCATGGATCCATGGATGACCCAATAGTATGTTATATGTTAAGTCCTTGTCTAACACTTGACAAACAATGTTTTTGACAATCAGTCCTACTTGAATTGGAAGTACTATCATCCCTTTGGAAGATCTTTCCTCTTCATCATATGCCTTTATTGTTAACTCTCTTCTGCGTCAATGGCATTTTCGGAATAGCCTAGTGCATGAATTAGTTTCAAAGTTCAAATATTTAGTCCAACTCCACCATCTATTAAGACACGCTTGACGTGGTGTTTATGGATTAGAACCTCTATATGCAAGGTCGCGTTGTGTGGGTGATTTAGAGACACATCATCTTGTTTAGAGAATGACATACAATGAGGTGTGGTAAGATGTCCCACCATGGCTTGGAATTGACAAACATCCAAATTATTGGGCACCGTTGTAGCAACTAGAGCTTGTTCCATAACTTCTTTATGTGATGGTGAAATTTTGAGAAGTTCCAGAATAGATATTTGTGCAGATATCTTTTGTAATTGTTCCACGATGTTGTATTGATGCGATGAGGGAGTAGTATTTTTTGAGGAAATTCCTTTCAGTATCACATTGGACTGGCCCCTTGTCATTTTATTGACTTGTTGATGGTCTTTTGTTTCCCTGATCTTTAGGACATTAATTTGATTGTCAGATGTGTTTGTGTTGGGTATCATGTTCAGGGATTCAATGCCATTGATGTTTGTGTTATTTGTTTGATTATCAATATCATTTTTCTCAACCTCAGAAAGGAAAAGAATGGTGGTGTCATAGACATAGTTTATACTTTTTCCTTTACCACTTGAAGAAGACTCTCCTTTTTCATAGTTGGGTAATGGATTGGTAAATGTGTTGTGATCGTTGTTTGATTGATTCCCTTCAACAAACACCTTCTTTTCTTTAATCAAGTCTTGTATCAAATGCTTTAATTGCATACAATCATTTGTTTTATGTCTCTTATTCTTATGAAAGTTGCAATAATTGGCATTGTTCCACTAGGATGGTTTTACCTTTGGCTCCCAATTTCGAGCTTCTGGTAAAGTAATAAGTCTATTTGCAATGAGCTCTCTCATTGTTGATTCCAAAGTTTGTCCTAATGGGGTAAATCTTCATCGATTGGATTGTCTTTGATATGACAGCCGAGATTCCCCATTGTTGGTGTTATTGTTTTGAGTAGTGTTTTGATTATTATTTTGATTTTCTTTAATGGTTATTGTCGTTAAATTGAATACTGGTTTTGTATTTTGAGTTTCTGTTATAGCATCATTGCTTCCAGTATTTCTATTTTTCTGCCAAAACTTACTCTTGTCATTGTTTCCATAGTGATTTGTATTGTTGGATGTTTCACTGTAGTGCTTAATCACTCCTCGTTTGACTAAGGCTTCTTCAATTTTAAGCGAATTTTCAATTACCTTTTCGAATGTTGGGGGACATTGTAGTTCGAGTCTATAACTCATGTCATCATTTAAATTGTCGATAAATAGTTCAATCTTCTCCTCTTCACGTATAGATCGAGGATATCTTGCGAACAATTTTCTCCAACGTTGTAAGAATGACAAGAAAGTCTCCCCCTTTTTTGTTTCAGGTTATACAGATCCTTTATGGTTACGTCATGTGTTATGTTGAAGGAGAAATGATAAATGAATTTGTTGACCAGTTCTTCGAAGGATCGAATCCCTGGTTGTAATTTTGAGAACCATTCCATACAATGGGCTCCCAAACTCCTAGGAAATAACCTCATGAGGTATGTATCTTCTTGTGCGGACTCGAGGCTCATTGTTCTAAATTCCCATACATGGTCAATCAGGTTTGATTTTCCATTGTTTTTGTCATATTCAGGAAACTCACAATGCCTCGATAAGGGTATCATATCTACACACGGATGAAAAGGGTAAGGACAAATGTCCTTTAATAAGTATTTCTTTGTGGTTCCTGTTTGCATATTTTGAATTTGTTCCTGCAAAGTCTACATTTGTGTTGTTAAAGCAACCACTTGATCTATATCCTGTGTGTTGGGTGGTTCTATTTCGTTTGTTCTTGGTGTTTCTTTCAATCGATTCATGTCAAAATCCTTTGGTAGTTTTGCACCTAACTCCGTTAACATCAAGAGATATTTCTCCATGTCTTGTTCTAAGACCTTTTCCATAAATTTATAAAAACTTGGATCCTATTGGGCGTGTTGTATATATTCTTGTGTTATTTCATTGGTATCTTCTTGTCAAAATCAGTAGAAGGGGTTTTCTTCAGTCATGTTTGGATTTTCAATTTCCTTCTCTCTGAGTTTTTGTCTTTGCAACCTTGTCAAGATTGGTATACAAGTTTTTGGTAGTTTTCACTAAACTTGGATGTCCTGTGTTGTGATTAGTGTCAATTTGATTTTAATGAAACCAAATAGAATAATGTATTCTATTTGGTTAGGCTAAGTTGAAAATCTGATTTCTGAGTTTTTGTTTCGTGATGATAAGATGTCAGAATCCTGATGAGGAAACTTGACTCAATAATCTAGATTTGTTTTGATAATTTGACAATTTTGTAATTTGCAAGATCTGAGTTTATGTTAAAAACAATTTTGACTTGTAAAAACCTACTTTGTTTTAGGTTTTTCGGACAATGTTTGAATTGTGAAATGTTCCTGACTGGTAAAAACTTGAGTTTCTGATGGTAACGAACCTGACAGACGTTAATGAGAGGTCTCTATTTTTTTTTAGTTTTGTGGAAGTGCTAATACAGAAGGTGGACGCGCTGAAACAAAAGGTAGAAGTGTTATTAGTTTTGTGGAAGCGCTAATACAAAAGGTGGACGCTCTGAAACAAAAGGTAGAAGCGTTAAAAGGTCTGGTAAAAGTGTTGTCAAACAAAACAGAAGCGCTAAAACAGACCACTGATGCACCGAAAGACTGGCAATTATGACACTGGTAATGTTTTGACATAAGCGCTATAAATTTGATCAAAAGCACTGAAATAGATGGCAAAAGCATTGTTGTTAATTGTTGAAGCGCTAAAAGATAACGCAAAAGCGCTAGAATAGATTGTAAAAGTGCTATGACACTGATTTTCTGACTTTAACAGAGTTTGGTTTACTGTTGATAGAAGCGCTATAATATGTGGCAAAAGTGCTGAAACAGGTGGCATAAATGTTGTTTTTAACTCTGGAAGCGCTAGAATAATGCGCATAAGTGTTATAACAGATGGTAGAAGCGTTGTTTTGTTTATTGCCAAGCGGGGGTGGTAATACGGGTCTTGCAGCTGCTATGTCTACTTTCTCTTCTTCTTCGTCTAAGACTATGGATGTTGTGAGAAATTGATGGGGTGTTTTGTTCTTCTCAAAAATAAATGTTCTCTTTTGCTTCTTCTTCCTTCTTCTCTAACTATAAATCTATAGTAGAAGGTTTCAACTCTCAAAAGATTACACTTTTTCTATATAAAACCTTCTCTACGATAGGATCCTAAAGCTTGTATCCTTTTACATCGAACTCCATAGCCAATAAAGATACATTTGACAACCTTTTATCCAACTTAGATCTTTTTTACATCAAGCACATAAGCATATGCCTCACATCTAAAGACACAAAGATTTCTTAGAGAGGGCTTCTTACCAGACCATGCTTTCATATGTGTTTTTTCTACCAATGTCAAAGAGGGTGACTAATTCAATAAGTAACATGTTGTAGAAATGGCTTCAACCTAGCACTTCTACTATAGACCAACACTGCTCAACATACTTCTCACCCTTTCCATGAGAATTCTATTCAACCTTTCAGCAACTCCATTCTTTTGTGGAGTGTAAGGTGTTGTTTTCTGCCTTTTAATTCCATGGTCTTTGCAATACTCGTCAAAATATACTAAGCAAAACTCATCGCCATTATCCATCCTCAAGCATTTTAGTTTCTTACTAGTCTGATTTTCTACCAAGTTCTTGAACTCTTTAAATCGACTAAACACTTTTGATTTAATTTTAAGAAAGTATACAAATTCCCTTCTTGAATAATCATCTATAAAAGATACATAATATCTTGACTTAGATAAAGAAGGAACAACAACTGGACCAAAAACATTAGAATGAATATAATCTGACAAACTAGAAGATTTATGAAGACTCGAATAAAATGAAACACTGTGTTGCTTTCCATATATACAATGTTTGCAAAAATTGAACTCAAAATTACAGTCATCAAGCCCTTCTACCAATTTTTTATTTTTCAAGGTTTTTAAGATTTTCTCCTATATGACTGAGTCTATGATGCCACAACATGGTTTTCTCTGCAAGAATTTTTACCTCCATAGAGTTTACAATGTTCTCTTTATGAGCAACTTTATTTGACTTTGTAGAGACACTGTTACATTGAACAGCTTGTGCGTCCAACTTGTATAGAGTAGCAATTCGTGCACCCTTGTCCAACACTATCGAGTCTCTAGTAATTTTACATCCACTGCCTGAGAATGTAACTTGCATGCTAACATCATTCAACTTACTAACAAAAAGAAAATTTTGAGCCAAACTTGGTATGTGCATTACACCATTAATCCCCTTAATTCTTCCATCAAGAAACTAAGTTTTGACTCTTCCTCGACCAACAATTTCAAGAGATGAATCACTTGCCAAGTACACCTTTGCACCAACACATTCTTCATACTTTGTAAACCACTCCTGATGAGAGGTCATGTGAAAAGATGCACCAAAATCAATTGACCAGACATCATTTGATGCCTTAGTTTCCATGGTTGTTATGAAGGCATATGAATCTCCCTAAGAATAATCATTATCAAAAGATTTACCTTTCTTCTTCTTCTTTTTCCCCTATTTACAATCCTTTCAGATATGTCAAGTTTGCCCACAATTCTAACACTTCACCTTGGAATTCTTTCCAAGAGACTTTGATTTCCCCTTTGACTTGGATTTGGAACTTTTGTCCTTCTTTTTGCCTCTCTCCTTTGATCTTCCTTAGACAACAAGAGCCTCTTTGGTCATCTCAGAATATTTCCTCCACATCTCTTCTTGCAACAACAAAGCAACCACATCATCCATTTTGAAAGTGGTTGTTGTACTTCCAATGGTGATTACAAAATGATCCCAAGTGTCAGGAAAGGAGCATAGCAAAAACATACATCAATCCTTGTTACCAATGGTTACAACCACATACATCAACTGAGCAAAAATCATGTTGAATGTATTTAGATGGTCTGCTATAGATGTACCTTCTTCCATTTTTAAAGAGTACAACTTCTTTCGTAGGAATAAATTGTTTACCAGAGATTTTCCCTAATAAATATCACCAACTTCCTTCCACAACAAAGCTAGATTTTTCTTCTCATGGATATTCAGAAGAATAGAATCTACAAACAGAGTCTTATCAACCCTCTAGCTTTATGATCCGTGAGGTCCCAATCTTCTTGTTTCATGGTTGTAGGTTTGGTTCCTAGAACAACCCATAGATTACTATCAACCAATAGGTCTTCCATTTTGAGTTTCTGAAACTCAAAATTGCTACCATTGAACTTCTCAATGTCTACTCTTCTAGAAGTGCTCACCATCTCAATCTACAACAAAGATTACCCTCTTTCTTTGTAAAACTCCCACTAAATAGAATTAGCACAAAAAACCCATCCTACCCACAAGGATAACGCAACTGGCTAGGCTTTGATACCACTTGTAAGGAAAGAAAGAGTGTAGAACAACTTTCCTAATGCTAATTCAGATAGGATTTAATGAAAAAGTGGATTTCAATTTCATTTAAAGAACATTAAGGTGCACTTTTAACAAGAAATTACAAAATAGACAAATACATAGGCACATAATAGACATGATATTTAACGTGGGAAAAACCCACCACCAAGAAAAGATCACTTTATTATCAGTAAACAATGCTTCATGATAAAGTTATAGATCAATCCTTCACAACATCAATTCTCAATTTCACACAGCGACATCAACCCGATCACCTCACACAGATTATAGTTATACAACAATAACTCTATCATACTATTACAATGCTACAACAACATACAATAACGAATTACCATTCAACTCGCAACAAAGTTTTCAGACATCTTTTAAATCTCCATTGAACTTTGTCCATTCATTTACTGGTAGTTCAACCATTCTCCCTTTCAGACTTGCAAGATATTCATTATCCCACATGCACCAAGCAGATGAATCTTTTCAGGTATATATACAACCGTCCACAAAATACTATGTTTTGGTAGGTTGACCTTTTGTCTTTGAGCTAACATCATCGCCAAGTCACCTTGACTCTTCATTGTTATTAGCTCATTAGAGTTTCAGAGCTATCAAAGCATTAGAGGATCGGGTGTCGAGAAAACATTGCCAGACTTTCCACTCAAACCCCCAACATCTCTGATATGTCGATACCTGACTGTCAGACCAAGGCACCATCAGAGCTATCGGAGGCTAGGGATGTCCAAGACTTTGCAACATTTAAGAACTTTCAATGACCGAACTCCAATTATTGATCCATCTGACTTCCAATCATCGATACTCCAAAGCAAACTAAGTAACAAGTCTAAAGCTTAACCAACTTAGCACATGACCTTTGACATGTCGATTCCTAATTGCTGATACAAGCTAGTAATTTGAGGCACTACTTCTCAACAATGAATTCATCTATCTTGACAAACCATACCAAATTACGAAAGAGTCAATTCACATGATAACTGGGCTGAGTATGGTAGGAGAAATTCTAGCCAATAAATCCACGAAAAATGACAAGGTAATAAAGCTTACTAGAGAGACACCAAATGGATAGAGCTTGAGAATTTTAGAAATTAGAAACCCTACAATGAGATATAGCATAATGAGTATCATATAAAATATATTATTCCATCAAAGAGGAATCCAAAATAGCAACTACAATCCACACTGCACATCAAATGGTGGTGGATGGGAAGGATTTTGACCTCTATGAGGTGATGAGAGAAAAAAACATGGAAAATATCCAAAAAAATCAAAATCTCCCAATATAAATATCAATATGGTACATTGGTAATATGCCTAACATTTTACTTAAATTAATTACCCACATTTAAAGGAAAAGTATGACACACAAATTTACTAATAACAACACAAATAATGACAAATTGGCATACACCACCACATACTAGGGCTTTTTCAAAAGTTTCCAACAATTATAGGCTAGGGAGTGGATCCAATATGTGTACACTTAGAAATATATCAACCAAATGGGAAGAGATTTGGGACACACAAAGAGATTATGGATCAAATACATAAGAAGAATGTAGTGAGAAGTTCAAAAAGAATAAGGAACAAATTCATAAGTAATGGAGAGTCCCACCAAAAGGGCCAACTCAACCGTCCTCCACACCACTTCCAAAAACTAGCACACAAACAACAAGAAGGTCTTAGAGGCTATATAGAGCAACTAGCACACAATCTGAGGATATCGATTCATCCTCACAGATAGTGACCACCCTAGAGGTAGAAGAAGTATCAAAAAAAAATTTGTAGATGAGTGTGGAGAAGAAAAATCGCAAGGCAAGGGTTAAAAACTGGTAAAAAGAAAGATAATCCAACTTTTCAAAGAA
This sequence comes from Sequoia sempervirens, assembly GCA_007258455.2. Taxonomy (NCBI): domain Eukaryota; kingdom Viridiplantae; phylum Streptophyta; class Pinopsida; order Cupressales; family Cupressaceae; genus Sequoia; species Sequoia sempervirens. Next base: position 41,674 of record VDFB02366930.1, on the reverse strand, counting down.
GAGGAGGAAGGAGTTGAGGAAATGAAAAAACCTTTGTAAAAGAATAAGAAGGATAAAATGGTGGAAATATTATAGAAAAATTCTCCAAAACAACCACAACATGCAATTGATGTCATGGCCACAACAAACCCCATTGAATCTATCATGGTATGTTACCACAAGTACTAGCCATACATGTAGAAGTAGATGTGGAGAATAAAGAGAGAATAATACAATGCTTAGTAAAGTATATAATAAAGTTGAAAAAGAGCTTAGAGGAAGTATTTAAAGGCTTCCTAGAGCTAATAATTTCTTAACTCCGAGAAAAGAGAGAAAAAGCTCTGAAAATAAAAGAGGTAGGCACCAACCTCACACCAAAGTAGTAGCTATCACAAGCTCAAGATAAGGAAATCTAGAAAAAATAGAGGGTGGAAACAATAATGAAAGGGGAAAACAAAAATTGAGAAGGTACAAAATGAAACAATAGAGTTGATTAGAAAACTCCATGATTCTCTCCTGGAGGAAGGGAAAACATGGAAATAGAAAAAACCTCCTCCGGAAAGTAGCCAACCAAGAAGAGGTGATGATGTGGAACAAGAGTTAAATACTATAGATTCCTCTACTTCTCAATCCCCTATCAATCCATTAATTTTTTTGTAGCACAATAGAAGCAACTATAGCTAGCACCCACACCATAACTACTATAGTTGTCAGTAATAGGGTCCTAGGTGAACCTCTCTAGTATCTCCCTATTACAAAAGCTCCAATAAGTGTATGTATTCAATGCCATCACAAGGAAGGAAATATTACACTAACATGTTGAAATTTATGGAAAAATTACAAGAAGCAAAGTGTATATTGTAAAAAATAGTATGAAAACTATAAAGAGACACATCCATCCCACTATCGCTAAAACTCAAACAATTAGTGGACAAACTACAAGCGGATCTAAAGTCACAAAGAGATATATTAAGACAAGAGGTACAATATGAAAAACTAAAAAATAAAACAAAGGAGGCCACAAAAATATGTATGGAATCCCACTCATATTTGGAGAAATAAATAGAGGAAAATGTACTCTACCAATTTTGTCTCTAATGGTTGAACTACACCAAAAATATCAAGAATCAAATCACACAACCAAGGGCACAAATATTGGATATTGCATCCTCCTATGATCCAATAAAATATATAGATGATATTATAAGAGATCAAACATAGAACCTACACACATAAATACAAAAATTCCAAGAGAAAAGGGAACAAATAGAGATACAAATAAAATAACTTAGAGAAAAATCAACATTAAAATGGAACATTTAATTGGAGTCCTTGGGGAGGAAAATAGTACAACCCAATAGATAAAGATACCTACTAATCTTATGGAGGTAGAGGAAATAAACATAAGCACTCAAGAACACATCAAAGTCCTCCAACAAGAAAAACAACATTGGGGCAATGCACTCGTGTAGTTAAAAGTCATCTACAAACATATTATATCAAGGAACTAAACTTCATGTATTGAGGATAACACATAATTTTAAAAGGGAGATTATGTTATTAGGTTATAGAGTAGTGACCAAAATCCACTACATAGGACTTGCAAAACCTAAGGTTGACAAGGAAGATGAAGTAAAAGGTATCCTATAAGGGTCACATCTCTCTAGGAGACAAAGTACGAATATATGTATGTAATAGATATAGGAGATATATAAGATAAAAATAAGAATATGAATATAGAATAGAAGAGAATATAGAGTAGAGAATAAGACCTACTATTGTATGTGCCATATGAATATATATATGGATTTATAAGGATTCAATCAATATCTATGTTATGAATGAATGTGTTATTATTTAAGTTACATATGGAATGCACTTAGATATAGTTTTCCCTTCCGCAATTACTCTTTTCTCTCATTGTACCCTTTGGGGTATAAACTAAATACATAAGGGATATTAGGGTACATATCTTTGGACTGTAACTCCCCATTTTGTCTTGCCAACACCTACCAAGAATATATTTATTCCCCCCTTGACAAGGGAAGATCCCATGTTGGCATTTTAGATTTACAATTTTTTCCTTTGAAAAGTAAATTAATTTATATTGCAATGGACTAAAAAAGCACTAGTCTTAGATGTTAGTGTATAATTAATTATTTATTACACTAGCATAAGTTTAACTTAGGTCTTTCATTTATTTAATTAAGTCCTAGGTTGCATAAATTAGAAAATAATTAATAATGGGGTAATTCCCCTTTCCATGTTTGTAGGAGATAAGATTCCTTCTAGAAGATGAGTTGTCTGTCTAGAACTTATCTCAATCTTTTATCATTTCCTAGATAGGGTTCACATGGAAACATCATATTGAATCTTGCATCTCTCTCATGCCTATATATTCAAGGCATTTGTACATTTGTAATCATATTCTAGATATCAATCAAGCAATCTCTATTTTTGTGCCCTTAGTTGCAACACTTTCTGTGTGGTTGGATTTCTTCTTGGCAAAGGTCCTCTTGAAGGCTGTAGCTTCAGGGACATTGTGCATCCATCATTTCAACATTATAAATATCCATTTAGACTAACCTTACCTCTCTCTCTCTCTCTCTCTCTCTCTCTCTCTCTCTCCCTCTCTCACTTTTACAATCTACATCCAACTCTATCTCTCTCTCTCTCTCTCTCTCCCTCTCTCACTTTTACAATCTACATCCAACTCTATCTCTCTCCAAGTCCCTCCTTCCCTATATATTTCTCTCTAGAACTCCAAGTTCCTCTTCATTCCTCTCTATTTCCCCTCTCCCTCTCTCTCTCTACCTACCTCTCCCTTTGTCCCTCCCAAACCCCCTCTCCCTCTCTAAAATGAAATTCTTATACATTTACATTTTAGATTTACAATTTTATCCTTCCACAAGTGAATTAGTTTACATTAATGGATTAAAAAATACTAGTCTTACACATCCAAGCACTAATCTTACCTCTCTCTCTCTATATATATATCTCCCTCCTTCTCTCCTTCCCTCTCTATTTCTCTCTATCTCCCTTATCCCTCTTTCTTTACCTACCTCTCCCTTTGTCTCTCTCTCTCTCTCAAATGGGATTTTTATGTTGGAATTTTTTTCCTTTGACAAGTGAATTAGTTTACATCAATGGACTAAAAAATTCTAATATTACAAATCCAAGGAAAAATTCAAGCATTAAATTAGATAATTTATATTAAGCTATTTTTTTTAGATTCCATCATTATCTAGGACATCCCTTACATGTTATCTTCGATCACAATTTATAAAATTTCATTAAATTGGTATCTTTAAGTGTTTGACCAAAGTTCCATACATTCTTGGCCATTGGAAAACTCTCAACCACATAGACAAGAATTTATAAAATATACTTAAAATTTTTAAATTCAAATTTAGTAATAGGCTGAAGAAAACCCCTTACCAACTAGTTATTATGTGCGAAATCTTAAATTTTAAAACTCTTGAACAATGTGGCTAAGTGAAGTATAAAAGGACATCACCTCTAAGACATATATATAATCTAGCATTAGTTGGCTATTCCATTACTCAAATTATCCTAGAATCACTCTTACCTTTAATGTGACATCACATTAATTTATTATATTCTAATCATCATCTTATTGTTAACCAATTCTTAAACCTTACTTCCACTCTTTAATATTCAATTTCCAAGTTCCAAGGTAGATTCATTTAGGAGAGTGCATAACACATTTTTGGTATGTTTTCTTCCAAAATTTTATCAACCAGGTCATTGAATTATATATAAGGATTTTCAAAAGGTGAAGATCCTTTCCTAACAAGTTACAAAAGGTATTAGATCCACATACATCTAGATCTTAAATATGCACACTCATGTATCTCATATGTATAGGTGCATGATTGATCTCACAATTAAAAAGTTAACTTGTAATGATAAACAACATAAGTTGTGAATTTTGAAGCATTCATCCAAGAATTGGAAGTTTATTAGATATATTGGAAAATAATTTTCAAAACTCCAATATGTTTGCATTGAATTTCCAATTGAGTCTAGGTCCTTATAAATATTTATTTCATTTTTATTTTTTTCTATTTCATCAATTTATTTTAAAGGTTACACATTAAAGTTCATTATTGTTTAATTATTTCATAGTATATTTAAATGTACATGTATACACATATGTGAATAGTATATGCATGTATGCATGCGTGCACATATACATATATGTAAATTTTAAATGTAAACTTGATTTAAATTAAATTAAAATAATTTACTAAAATTTATTTATTTATGATCAATATCAAATATTTATTACAAATATTTGTGATAGACATGTAGATTATATCATTAGTGATAAATAATCAATTTTATTAAATGTTTATTTAGATATTTATTTGTAAGTTCTCAACATTAATTTTTAAGTACATATATGAATGTGAAATTTAACATTTTGATTTATGTATGAGTAATTATTTATCTATTTTTCTTCTAATTATGAATACAAGTATTCCACATTATATTCCAATGGACCAAATACCTATATAGGATCAATTTATAATAGACTATATTTCTCAAATGAACCAATCTCCGCCAAAAAACCCTCCACCTCAAAGACCCCCTCAAAGAACCTCCATCAAAACCCTCCACCTCATCCACCTAATGAGGCTCACTTGCGAGAAAATATAAATAAAAACATAAACATACTTCAAGAAAAAATAATTTGATCCAAAATGAGCCTAACATGCTCCCCAATGTAGCACAATTTTCATCTTCAATACAAACTGTTGTTGATTTAATTAGGTCTATTGATACAAAAATAGATAGATTCTGACTATGCAGGGAGGAGAGGAGGAATTTCTATGTAGATGGACTCATGCATAGAGAGATATTAGATCTTAATATTACTAAACAAACCATAAACCCATATTTCACTGACCCTATCATAAATCAACCTATACCTCCAACCAAAAAAGTAATTTAAATTAGGTGTTGTAGGAATCCTCATATTGTGACACATTTTTGGGAGCGATGGTGGATGGTATTTGATCATCCACCACATGTTTTTTATTAGATTAGTAGGGGAAGGTTCGTGATCCCAGGGTTATTGCCAAAACTTAAAAAGGAAAATAGGGTGGATAAAACAACACCACCAACCAACATTAAAAAATAACATGTCCAAGGTGGTAGGAAGTCCAAATTCTAGATCAGTAACCATAGAACCACTAAACATAATAAAAAACAAGAGATTACTCCTAGAGTTCTTAAAATCACGAAGACCATTTATCAGGTCCACCATATACCAACTAGTCCAAAACCATAACAGAGCTATTTAGAAATAGTAGTCATGTATATAAAAGAAAATCAACAAAAAAAGCGGGGAAGCCATATCAAGAAACAAAATAGGAACCATGCCAATAATTGGCATTAGCTAACAAATCCCCGCAATCATCAATCTGAGAGACAAACTCCCTCCAATCACGACCAACTTCAATGATAACAATAGCCTCTCCAAGGGTGGGAAAGACAACCCAAATCCAAACCACCAGAAGATTAGCATTTTTAGAAAGTTTGTGACCATCCACACTCTTTAAAACAACCAACCAACAACAAACCTATTGCTTAGAAAACCAAATTTTAGAGCCATAAATTTTCCTCTCCAATAACCAATTTTCCTCTCCACCTGAATAGGAGAAATTACTAAGAGTACCCAATCCACTACCGCAAAGACTCCCCAACAAACCTGAATACTCAATAGGAAGGGTCTCCACCTCAATTGGAGCAGCAAGGGAGAAGACCTAAAAAAGAAGCATGAGCCACCTACAAAACCCTTAGAACCCATCTCCACCTCCATAGGAGAGGTCTCCACCTCAAAAGGAGAGGAATCTACCTCAAAAGGAGAGTACTCCACCTTAATAGGAGACACCATCTAAATAGATAAGAGGAAAACACACACTCTAGTAGAGAAAGAACTCTTAGCAACTGAAAGCAACAAAAAACTCAAAGCCTTCAACAAGAACTTTGAAAGTTGTCCCACCAAAGAGTCAACCATAGCTTCAATAATACTCACAACACCCTTGAGGGCTATCTGCAATCTTATCACAAATGGAACCGACAATCCTTCAAAGAGGGCCTCAAAAGAAACCATGTACCACAAGTTCAATATATCCACCATAGCTTTAAAAAAAACTCCACTTAAGGCCAACACAACCACATCCTTAAGAAAACTACCAACCTCTTGAGGAAAAAAATAGATAAACTCATAAGCATAAACCCTCCATCATCAGCAGAGGATCTTACAGAACAAACCAAGTGTCATCACACAAACAGTTAAAGAAAAACACCCTAAAAAAATGACAAAGGCATGACATCTCCAACAAAGACCATACACCCTATGCACTAAGGCACACCATAGATCATCCACCACATGTTAATTGTGATATGTCATTGTATTATTTGGGTAAATTATGAGAAAAGTTTGAAATGAGTTTAAAACCCAATTATTTTGATATCAGATCATTCAAGGGTGTTAGTGGTGGCATACCACAATATAGGTCAGGGGCATGTGTTGATCCAAATCAACCCATTCTTATTTCACCCTTATTGTTTCTACTTCACCTATTATTTCAACACCCATTCAACATTAGGAAATGGTTTCAATATTAGGATCATTAAGTGAACTCTCAAGAAATATAATCGACCAAGCTACCCACATGCCAGCTAAAGTTAGTGGTAGAGAGCATGGAGGAGATGGTGTAGTTGTTCCTAGCACCTCACATGTGTCGATGCCATTTTTGTGTCAAATTTATAGTCAACCATGTTATGTTCCTACTCCTGTATCCACTTTTGAAACTATATAAAAGATTGAATCATATTATTGGATTTACTATATTTTGATGATCCTCCTACATAGGTACATGCCACATTTTAATTTGTTTCAAGTGCATAATTTACATATCAAAATTTATATTTAATAATGAATTATATATTCTAAATTGTTTGGTGTAGATGAGTGGCTCTTGGACCTCATCTCAATTTGATCAACTATTTTTTGCATCAAAAACTATACAACTCTGAACACCTTATGGGGTAAACCAATAAATTGAACCTAAAACCATATGTATCTAGTTCTAATAAAGTTTCTTCAAAAATTAGATATATTTTAATTTACTTTTATAATTTAATTCAACTACAAGTGAAATATTTTTGTTGAAACAAGGAGGTCATGTGAATTTCATGTCTTAACACCTAGAAGGTGTGGCAAGTGTTTGTCCATTGTTAGCTACTATGGCTAAGTCATCTTTGATGTGTATTTTCAAAATTTGTACTAAATTTGTACTTTGAATTCACTATATATATATTATTTTAAAATTTTAAAATATTTTTTGAGTTTATATATTTATGTGTTAGAAAGAAAATTAAGAAAATACAGGCCAAATCATTGAGCCCGAAGTAATTTTGTGTTGTATTTATAACCCAAACTTAGTAGTAAGAGAGGGATATGGAGTTAATACAGACTGTACATGAACTAGTTAACATAATACATTAGAAACAAAAAATTAATTACCATAAACCATAACAAATATTAGATATAACTCCAAATGTACATATATATTAAGGTTTATACATCATGTACATACATGGTGGGAGTTATCCTTCTTACAATGGATTCTTATTTCATCACTCTATCTATCCTTCACTATTTCTCTATATCTCTCACTAATCTTGTTACATTGTATCATTCCTTATCCAAATATCTATTTGATGGGACATGTACCTTGCATCTTATTATTATTTCAGATGGTGTATTTTCAAATAGGAGCTACACAACCTATTTGTGGTTATTTGCAATAGGATTTATATTGTTGTTCTAATTCTAGTTGATCCTCTGCCAACATTATCCCCCCTTTCAAAAGTTTACCATGTCCTCAAGAAAACTCTAATCTTGTTGTGTTGGTAGAATGGATTTGTATATCTCCTTTAAATTAGAAAAGGTGTTATCCCAATGTACATTATCTTGTTGGAGGAGGTGATTCTGGACATTAATCTATATTAGTAAGTTTATGCTTTTGACAGTGTGATGGGGATCTATATTTGTTGGGATAATTATTGTGCATATTTGAAAAGCTCGATGATATGTTCCAATTATAGATTGACAACCTCATTGAGCTATTAAAATTTATGCCTTGTCTACTTCCTTTGATATTTTAACTACAAGAAGTGTGCATGTAATGCTTCCACTTGTGCTCTAATTTGTCCATCTATGTCTATTAGTGTATTATATGATGTTGATACTTGAAGGATATGCAAATTAATTTGATCTATTTTCCCTTTGATTTTTTTGGTGTCAATGGGCCATTGGAGAAAAAATTAGTATAGTGTATTGATTCCACTCTCCATATTCTTCAATATATTGGTGTGAGCTTCTAATGCAAAGTGTGTAGTCACACATTTCCTCCTCCCCTCATCCATTTTAGCCTTTTGTAGCTCCACATGTCTGCTATGTATCGTGGTGGTGTTTTGTAATTGTGTATCTTGAAGGACCCCATCTACTAGGAGTTTTGTTTGTGTCACAAGAGGTTGGTAAGGGTCCCCTTGTATCTAAGGAAATTTGTTTTTTATGTCCTTGACAATATCTTACAACTACTATGTATGTTCTATATGTTACATTAGTATGTCTTCCCTTATTATTTTTTGTAGAAGATATCCTAGTTGAAACTTTTGAGGGAAAAGACATTGGATAGGTCAACTTGGGACTCAACCAATGGTAATTGAAGTAGTTGTACAGTGGCTACCGATTGGATTTTTTATTTAGATAGAAATTAATTGATGGAATACATAGGGGAAGTAGTTGAGGAGGATGGTTTATCATAGGAGTGTGGGGAATAAGAGACCTATTCACCCATGGATAACTTTGTCTCCATTGATAGGGAAGATGATATCTCTTCATATTTTTATTTTTCCTCACATATTTTCTTATTCATGGATTTTTGAGAGTTATTTTATCCAACCTTTGCTTTGATTGGATTTCTCTAGTCTACACTAGAGCAAATTTTTCTTTTTGGTTCAGAGTAGTGGAAGGGTATACTTTCATAATTACAACTTTATTAAGTTTTTCCTCTTCCTTTGCAACTTGTTCTTTCTTTTGTTTCATTGCAATAGCTAAGGAGGTTGGGAATTGGTCAATCAAATATTCTAATGTGGTGTTGGAGGCCACCATCTATCTTATCAGTTCTACCTCAATTATTGCTCTATTTGGTGATGTCATTTCCTCATAGGATTAAAATATATGTTCCAAAATTCCTTTTGGAATAACCCACTATATAACTAATCTTCATTTGCTAATGTCTCTAATTGTTCTTATCCCTTGTTTTCCTCTTCTGATGGGGAGGGCCTTTTTTGTGCTCTATGTTTCTTCCTTTTCTTTTTCTCCATACTCATTGAAGGAGTGCCTCTTAGGCTTCTTCCACCAAAGTCTTTGTTTGTGGTGGAGTAGTTGGCATTTTCCTCTATACTTTTCCTTTTCTTTCTTCAAATTGGGTGGATTCTTCTAGGGATGTCCCAACTTGAAGTCTTCTAGACCTCTATAGATTATATGCACTCTGTTCCTCAAGTTATTATTTAGAAATATCCCATTTCTCATATAACTTTTCTTTTTTTGTCTATATGCCCCTTTTCCTCCTTCTTTGCTATATTATCCATGTATTCTCTATATGTTGTAAATTTGTCTACTTGCGGATCTTTGGGGAGGTTGAGTAGGGTTGCTAGATATGAGTTTATTTCCACATTAGAGATCTCATATGGTAATTTTTGAATCAATGACATCCTAGGTTCAAATGCTTCCATCATAGTGAAATCATTATATATCAGGAATACAATGTATTTTATATATTTGTGGACCAACTCATAATAGATGCATTCTCTATCTTGTAAATTCTTCTATTGGAATTTGAAAAGACCCCAATAGGTGGTTGTGAGTGATGTGGAATTCTAGAAATGTTTGACATGATCTTGTATTGTGTGGCTACCAACCTAGTGGTATCCCAAAATATTATGCCTCTACCACTATAGTGTTTATGGTGTTATGAGTAGTCAGCTTGTGGCTACATTAACTCTTAATAAAGTCATATTATCAATATTATATTGTTACTTAGCTATTTAGGTCAGCCTAGGGCTTATATAGAGTTATCTAAGTTGGCATGGGTGATATCCTACGCATAAATAGGTATATATAGGAGGTTGTGAGTCTTATTTCATCATTATGTTGAGTATTGAGTTCTTATTGAAGAATATTAGAGGTATCCCCCTCAAAGTGGATTAGGAGGTTTCCCCCTTGAAGTGGCATATTATTATCAATTATTTTTTAGCATATTTCATATTATGTTCTCCTTGTGCAATTTTTTTCATAACAAGTGGTATCAAAGCATGATCTCAACACCATTACAATAAGGCATTTTTTTATTATTTTGAAGGTCATTTTGTGAAACCTATATCTCTCATATTTTGGATATTTTTTGTCATATTTTTAAAGGGTTTTTGAATGATATTTTCAAGAATCTATAGGGTATATTTCAGAATAATTGGACTAGAATTGAGCAAGTTATTATAGAATTAGAGTTTTTCCCAATTTATTTGGAAATATCATATCTCCTACATATTGAAGAATTGGTTCCTAATTTTTTATGGATGTTTGAAGAAATATTAGAGGAGGATCCAATAAATTTTTTAGATTAATTGAATTAGGAATAGGCAATTTATTAGAAAATTATTGTTACCAAAAAGATCTCTCTCAAGGTTGCAAATCACTTAATTTTTGAGATATTTTTCTATGAAAGTGTGACCTATGCCCTGGTAAGTTACATAAAATTTTTAGTTTATTTGAATTCATTTGTGATTTATTGAAAAATTATCTTTCTAGAACTTCTTCACAACAAAAAGTAGCCACAAAAATAGAAGAAAAATAAAAAGAACAAGTAAAACAAGAAAAGGAGAAAGAGAAAGAGAAAGAGAAAGAGAAAGAGAAAGAGAAAGAGAAAGAGAAAGAGAAAGAGAAAGAGAAAGAGAAAGAGAAAGAGAAAGAGAAAGAGAAAGAGAAAGAGAAAGAGAAAGAAAAGAGTAGGAACAAGAAGATGAAAAAAGTTTTAGTGGAGGAAGAAGAAAAAGAAAAAAAAGAGAAAGAGAAAGAAAAAGAACAAGAACAAGAGAAAAATGAGAGTAGGAGAAAGAAGAAGAAGATCAAGAAGTAGTAGAAAAAGTAAAAAATAAGATGAAGAAGAAGAAAAAGAAAAAGTTAGCATTGAGGACAAAGCTTTTGTAAAGAGGAGGGCAATGTTATGCCCCTACCCCTATAGTGTGTATGGTGTTATGAGTAGTCAGCTTGTGGCTACCTTAACTCTTAATTAAGTCATATTATCATTATTTTATTATTATTTAGTTATTTAGGTCAGCCTAAGGCTTATATAGGGTTATATAAGGCTTAAATAGGTATATATAGGAGGTTGTGAGTCTTATTTCATCATCATGTTGAGTATTGAGTTCTTATTGAAGAATATTGGAGGTATCCCCCTCAAAGTGGATTAGGAGGTTGCCCCTAAAAGTGGCATATTATTATCAACTATTTTCAACATATTTCATATTATATCCTTCTTGTGCAAGTTGTTTCATAACACAAAATTTTCTCATAAATGCTAGTAGTGCATTAATAAATAATGTTAGATAGATAATCAAGGTCCCATACCTAAATTGATAGTGGGACTACTTTATGCATTCTATGATCTCTAGTAGCTCTTTCCACATAAATTTGTAGATGTTCACCACTTTTCCCTCCACCACCATTTGGTATGCTACATGAATGGAGGTTGTGGTTACAAAATATTCCCTATTGGTGTAGTAGACCTTGTAGGATATGCTCATGGTGGCATATCTAATTGTAGGGTTTGTGATTTTTTTTACGTACAAGCTCCAGTAATTGTATATTTCCCCCATTAGCTTGGTATCCTTTGATTTTTTAATCACACTCTAAAAAACATCTCATTGTGCATATAATCCAGTTACTGCTTGGATGACTTCCTTTGTGATTCTATAGGGTTAATCCAAGTATAAATATTCATCATGGATTTGGTAGAGGATAATCTAGACCCATCCTTCCTCTGTTAAATTTGAGAAGTCCTTCCTTGCATCCAACTTCTTCTCTTGAATGTGACTATATTGGGGAAGATAAATTTTTGTCCCTAGTTGTAGTGGGGTTAGCTATAAATTTTTAAAATTTATTTAATCAATATCTACTAATGTAGCATGAAAGTACTTGAAAATATCTTTTATGTAGATCACATCAATCGTTACTTTAGAAAATGCACCATCTGAATTTTTCTCCATCACTTATATGTGAATTTCTTATATTTTGGATGGGGTTTTTGAGAGATATCCTCAAGAGTAGGGGCAACCATTATTTTCTAGATAGGAAAGAGTTAGGGCTTTGAGTTTTAATTGCTATGGTTTCACAATTGGGTACTATTATTGTGTGGGAACAAGAGATCAATGTAAGTTATTGATAGTGATAGGTTATATTTATAGAACTTGGCTTGTTAAGTGCATTGAATTTTGAAGTTGCTTGTTCATCTTCCTATGTCTTTTACCATGTTAAAATTTTCCATGGCTCTATTTGATAGGTGGGATTATAACTTATATATATAATATAATTGTGATTTTACCATTTTTTTTATACCCTTTTTGGTGTCTTTAAGGTTTTAGGCTAGATCAAGGAAATAAAATTTCAAAGTTAGAGCTAACTATCATCAACTTCTTTTGGAAGTATTCACATAATTTCAACATTTTTGAGGTTCTCCATGGTCATATTTTTTTTGTCCCTTCATGTGTTGTCATATTTTTAGTGGTTTGTATATGCTATAGTACATTAGTGTTACAATATAATATGAAAATCAAGTTATTATGAGTTTATATGACAGTGTTTAAGTATATAATTGTTGACATAGAATTGTAATACTATACTATCTAATGTTCTTAGCTTGATTACCTCATATGCTAGGATGTCCTGAATTCAGTAGGGGCCAAGAAATCTGACCTTTAGTTTCCCTTGTTTCTTAAATTTTCTATCATATAGTAGAACCATGTCACATTTCTTAAATTTTTTGTATTTGATATTGTAGTCAAGCCATGCTTTTTTCCTTATTTCTATGAGCTCATAGTGTATTGTAAGTTTTTATCTTCCTCCAATTTATCCAACTCTTCTAACCTTTATTTTATTTATTCTTCATTTGTAAGCCTCAGGGTGAGTGCAATACATATATTATGGACAATGAAGTTTATAGGGAGGCATTCCATAGACTAATTCAAAGAGGGTAAATCTAGTGGACCTTTTGTAGGTGGTTTTTTGAGCCTAGATTACTACAAGTTTCTTGATATCTTAGTACATTTTATTTGTGTTACCCATATTTGTTAAGGTGGTTCCTATAATTTTGTTCAATTCTTCACTTGCTCCATTAGCCAATGGGTGGTAAGGTGTGCTCCATTTATGGGTTATCATAAATTTTTTGATTAATTATGTGATGAAATTATTTACAAAATGTTTTCCTTGATCACTTTTTATTCTTAAGGGGCACAAAATCTTGTGATGATATTGTGGTATATGAACTTTGTGATAGTTTTTGTAGTACAATCCTTAGTTAGTTCTACCTTGATCCAATTGGTCAAGTATTCTATACTAGTAATGAAAAATCTAGCCTTAGATAACCTTGTCGAAGGTTTTGTGAGTCTAATGAAATAAATTTCGCATTTTTCAAATGGTATTTGGGATACTAATAGTTGTAAGATAATTTCATCCCTTATGGAGGGTCCTCCAATTCTTTGACAAATGTCATAGTTTTTGGCATATTGATTTACATCTTTATGTAATGTAGGCCACCACAATCTTGCAAACATAAATTTCATAGAAATAGTTGTAGGAGTTAATGGTGAACTCCCAACACCCTAGGATCAATTACAAGTCCAAATTATCTTCCACAAGAGAGAAAATGGAAATAAATCTTTCTTGATAATAGAGGAAAGATTACAATATTGAGTATGAAAATATGCATGAGAATCTTTTCTTCTAAAGGTAATGTGAGTTAGGATTATACAAGATCGTGACATGTGTATCACTCTTATGTTATGAGATGACTAGCTTGACAAAAAAGTAAAAAATATAAGACAAGATAAGATCTTATCTAGGCAATTAAGGCTCCTAGATGAACACCTAGAACCTAACTTAACATGTGAACAAGTCCCCCTTGCTATGATTAGCTAGGTATAAGACATTTATTCACACCAACACTTCCCCTTAAGTGAAACTTATTGAGTATATTATTATGCAAAGATGAAAAACATGAAAAATATTACTATGGGTCCCAACTACTAGGTCATGTTAGGTACCCATTTACAATGCAGTCTCTCTCAAATAGAGAAAAGGAGAAAACTCAGTGGGAATAAACTCCTCTCCAAAAAATATAAAAAATAAAAAGAATGATGATGTATGGAGGACTCAATGATACCCCCCAAGTACTTCATCCATCATGAATATACAATAAATGACCCCCTTAAAAGAGGGAAAAAGAGAGACAAGATATCCCCCCATAATGAAGAAGCTCCAATGCCAATGAAGAATTCTTGAGGAAAAAAATATGATCAATTTCTTACAAGAAACACATCTTTTCTTAGGAAGAAACAAATCCATAGGTTGATGAAGAAGCCAATCCATGTATAATTGAAAGGAGGAAGGATGAAGTCTCAAAATGTCTATCTTTGAAAATTGAGTAGGAGTCTCCAAGCTAGAATAAACCACAACATAATCATGGTCAAAATAAACCAAGAAACATGAAAAATCAAGGATATGAGGAAACTCATGAATCAATGTAATTAGATTTCCACAATCCGTATGAATTTAAATCTAATTGCTTCTAGATTTAATTGTGTGCTAGTTTTTTCATAAAAAATAGCACACAATCAAATCTAGAAGCAATTAGATTTAAACTCATGAATGTTAATCTCCAAAGACAAGGTAGATGGGATAACAATTATGCTAAAATTGTCATCAAAGAGGAGAGAAAAACCCTCAAGTGTGTCCAACAAATTTGAAGTATGAGACTCCACAAATAAGTTAGAAATCCATATCAAATATTTATCCCACAAAGAAAGGTTTGAAAAAACATGATCATGTTGTTGAATGAAAGCATTGAAAGTTGAAGAATTAGGAGGTAAGATCAACACTAGTCTCTAGGATACCAAGGTTTAGATGACAAAACTTCTCCCCACAAACATGACTCACACTTAATGAATGAGTGGGAATACCAGTCAAAGGAACATTATCATCAACAAAATAAAAATGGGAAAAGGAATAAAAATGAGATGAATGATCAACCATCCATATAGAAATGATATCTCTAATCTCCAAGTCCATTATATATACTCTATGAGGAGTGAAGTCAACTATTTTACCTTTTCCACTATGGGTAATTTGATAAATTGAAATGATATTAGATGACAAGGAACACAAAGTACATCATTAAAATTTCCTTCTCCCATGTCAATAGAATGCTTCCCACACACCTTCATATATGTGTTAAATTACCCATCAAAATATTAGGTGAATTAAAAGGATCAAAAGAAGAGAAAATTCCCATAGATGATGTCATATGATGAGATGCCTAGGCTAAATCAAGAAGTCATATTCTAGACTCAGGACTTGTAGAGGTGAAGAGTGCTCATCCTTTCATTTTTTGTAGTCCATTATCACTCTTGTATTCCTTGATTCTAATGATGTATTTGTTGTAATTTAAGGTGTTGAAGAAGAAGAAAAATAAATTGATGAGGGAAATGGATTTTTTTTCTTCTGAAGGTGTGTTAGTTCATCAATCTTCTTATCATAACATCTATGTGCATCATGTCAGAAATAGAGAAAAATATGGGGGATAGATAAAAGGGGTTCACCATAATGAAACGATGACCTAGGACTCCCTCACTTTTCCTAGTTTCATTCGAAAACAGATCTCCTAAGGATAGAATTGAATTTCAACCTTGAGGTGATTCAACTCAATGGGGATGAGGATATGTTGTTTCCTAATGATATAAATGACTAAAATGCACTTTTAGGAGATAAAAATAAAATACTTAATGAACTCAATTGTATGACATAAAACTTGAAATGCAAAATATAAGGATAGCACAAATAGAAACAATAAATTTTAGGCAGATCTAAGAAGGGAAGAATGATATGTACCAAGGACCAAAAGTGGGTTTTGAACACCGATGAAGGATAGGTTCACCCTAAAGTGAATGGGTCTCTGTACAAGGGTCCAAAATATGACTTCACACTCCTTTGATCTTAGATCTAGGCTTCTAATTTCTCCATATTCCACTATCAGAGAGTCGGGAATAAAGCCTGTAGGTGAGTTTCCATGGCTTGACAAATTTGATGAAAACTTTGAAAATTTTGTAAAATTTCTCTTTTGATCCAATTTCAATCCTTCTTTAGCTGCAAATTTGTACATACAAAGAGAGGATTTTTTTTTGTTTTTGGGTGAATAGGGGTTTACCTTGGTCAAACCTTGGTTTGGTAACTAAGCCTTGATAATGAAATAATAACAAAATGAAAGGAATTTGATGAATGAACAATGTTATGTCACTACTCAGCAAACCATCAATGGCTACCCTTAGAGGACCAAAGTCTAACACATCTCTCTAAGGCTTGGATCTTGCATGAATTGGTTTGATTGGATGCTTGATTTAACACTTGATTCAATGCTTGAATGCTTGAAACCTACATCACATTGTTAGCTCCAAAATATGACATGAAGATGCATAAACTTTTACATAAGGATTTGATCTTGATTTCTATTGTAGATGAATGATAACTCTACTCTTCAATTCTCTTGAAAATTATATTTTATCTTGTGAAATTCGCCTCTTGATTCTTAGATTTGAATTGATAAATTAACTATATTTATAGGTGTTTATCTAATTTCCCAAAAAATAGATTCCACAAGCTGACATTTGAAACTTGAATTTGAATAATTAAAATACCATCAAAAACATATTTTAAATTGTGTCCTAGCACTTAAGGAGGACCCATTCACCCTTGGGTGAATGGGTCCTGGGACCTAAAACAAGGACACACAATTTCCAAGATGTTTAAATTAATTATGGAAATTGTTTAATATAAGTTTCCCTTTTGAAAAATGGGAATAATAATGCTTTGGAATTCATAATTTGGGTAATTAGAAGCTTAATTAAGTCCAATTAATTAAGGGACCCAAATAGTATGAAAATGTAAAAGAGTACATTTTTCTACACTTCATTTATCCCCCAATTTAGTGAGAGTATGAGCTTGCACTAAAACTCACACTAAATTAGACAAATATATGTCAAGAGAGGTCCAAGTGTACAAATGTTAGAAATATAGGAAAACAAAGATTAAGGAGGTTGCACAAGCCCCTAGGATGTAAGATCCCATAGCAGACCAACATAAGGACAAAGGGACACATGAGATGTGTAAGATATAAGCAACAAGATAAGATAAACAGTCATACAATGTCAAACTTATGTGAAAAGAAAAAGATGGAAGGACTAACAAGTTGCATTTTTCCATGCCCATTAAATACACTCATAAGGATGTAAAATAATTTATGAAACACATGGCTCCATAGGAAAGCAAGTTGTGTTATGCTTGGAGGCCATGAGAAATATGATCACAAGGGCTAGTGCAGTTTTACATACACTAAGAGAGCCTAAAGAAGTGAGAAACACACACTAGGTCTACAAGGTGTTAACCCACAAAACAAGTGGTGATGGGAAAGTCATGCAAAGTCTACAAGCTCCCATATGTAAACCATACCAAAAGTTATACTCCATAATAACTTTGATAAGGTGCCATACTAAATGGTCATGCTCTCACAAGGCTAGCAAGTTTCATTATCTAGACACTCATGATAAAAAGAGGAATACAAGCCATAACATTACCACTAAGAGGAATTTCATATGCCAAGAAAGGTCACACTCTTGCAGAACATCAAGCATAATATCACCACAAAGAAGACATGTCACATAGATCAAGAAAGCTAAATTTTGAGTAAAAAGGTCACACTTCCTAGGGGATGTATGCTATCATCACTAAGAAGGGAACATGAAAACAATGATCGGGGGATAATATGCCCCCCACTTAAAATATCAACATACTTGCTATGTTGGTATTTTAAGTAGAGAGGAAGAGGGGATCCTTGAAAATAATACACACCTCCCAAAAACTAGTTATCCTTTCCCCCTAATAATAGAGACAAAGACAACCACCAAAGACTATCATGTTGCTACCAAGATAAGTATGGTTGCACCTAAGATTGTACCACCATGAATGGAAATGGACAAGACACATAAAGCTACTAATTCCACATGGTGATGAGCAACATAATAGGATGGAGATCATTATCAATTAGAGGAAACAAGTGCATCAACACAAGGAATAGCACCACAATCGTTAAGATGTTGAATTTTATTATTCAAAGCCTTACATTCATTGGTATAATGATCATGCACTTGATGATATGCATAAAATGAGCTCTTGTTATATAATTTCTTTCATGTTCTTGGAGGGAGAGATATCAAGTGATCTTGGAGAAGCCTCAACAGAATAGTCTCTTGATTACAAGTAGAAGATGTGTCTTTCTTTTACATGACAAATATTTCTTTCTTACTAAAAGGTGTCATACATACACAAGACTATCTAGGTTTATATTGTGAGATTTTGTACCCTCCCTTAAAGGAGGGTGTAAAATATAATGAACCTCAATCACCACTAAGACATGTGTTTGAAAATGAAGCAATATTTTTCCTAGGAGTTGTTTGCATGATGCCATTGATATTGAACAAAGGTATTGATATTTTTCTTATGGGGTAGGCTCTATAGGAACACATATAACTTGTTCTTTAACATCACATCCATTTATATTATAGCCAAGTTGTTTTAAAAGCTCATAACCTCATCCATAAATTTTTTCCATTGCTTTTGGATTTGATGGTTTCTCATGATCACACTCATCATATGTGGATGTATAATTTTCGTTTTCCTCTTCTTTGCTAAAAGTTGTGGACTCACATGCTTTTGATGACTCAATTTGTGTTGATATTATGGTAGCTTCTTTCTCTTTTCCTGATTTGTGTGTAATATTGTATTCTCCCATGAATGTAGGTGTAAAATCTAATGAGCTCCAATCATCATCCAATAGTTTTGTGATTGATGACAAAAAATTATCTTCTTCTTCTTGTATTGGTTCCACTTTTGTAGTTGGTGTCAATGTTGTAAGATAATTTTTCATTCCAATTTTAGTTTGTAAATAATTGTGATATGATTCTGGCCAGCTTTGATTGTGTAGACCATTTTTTGATAAGTGTACTTCACTATATGATGTAACATGGAAGGCACCACATTCATTGCATGAATCCACAGTTGACCTAAGAGAAGATTATATAAGAGTTCTTGAGGCATGACATGAATAAGATTTTTCAATGTAATTTTATCCACTCTAAAAGGTAATGTTGTCACACAAAGTGATTATTTTCCCACATCATAAAAACCATGAATGGATAGATTATCTTGTTGAATTTGACTCTTGTCCACTCCAATCTTATCTAGAAGGTGTACACTACAAACATTGCATGTCAAACCATTATCAATGAGAGTATGTCTTATGCCACACTTGTTAATTTTAGCCATTATCATCAAAGAATCATTTTTTGTGTACTCCTAATGGAGGTAATTCATCTTGATGAAAGGTAATGTCTAAGTTGACCAAATTCATACCTTGAGTTAGGGATACTACATTGTTTGGTTATGCACTAGAAGGGATAACAACTTGTTGCAAAGCATTTTGAAACATGTCATCATAAAGGGGGGATGTGTTGATGAGTGTTTTTTCACTGCACAACACATAAAACACAAGTGTTCTATCTCTTGAAAGGTGACTTTTTGCAAAAAATATTTAGAAAAAAACCCCAAGGTTCTTGATGTTAGGTATTAAATATGCAAAAACAACTCAGTAGTTGATGTGATTTGTTGGTATCACAAGGGGCATTTATGGTTCAACAAGGTTGGAAGCTTTAAACTTAAATGAGGGTTCTATGAAATCTAAAAAAGTGTGTAGACCCTTTATTGAACTTTCTAGATTTGAAATCTAGAAAATACTTTATCATAAAATGTGGCAATGATGTGACGTTATCCTCCTAAAACTAACCCAAAGAAAGATCAAAATATATAGGGTTGAGAGATATCCTAATCTAACACCTAAGATCAATCATAATAATGGCTAATTCTGCAGATGGATAAATCCCCATGAAACCTATTCCTGCTTAATCAAGGAAAAACCATACAATACCATAAAAATGGTGTAATCTTCAAAGGTGGATGTAATATTTTTAGAGTTTGAAAATTCATACATACATCCAATAATGAGCATGACATGAAAAAACACTCACAATAGAACTTAAGCAAATAAAAAAAGCTTAGACTAACCTTACAAAGCAATTTACAATCAGCAAATTAAAAAAGGTATGAGCAACAAATTCATTAGAACATCATTGACGTTTGACCATTATTATGAAAAATCTGAAACTAACATTTGAGAATAAGAAGCAAGAAACCATAACAATTTCAAATTTATCACAAAAATTCACCAATTCAATGATCTAACTATATTAATTTCTCTAGCATTTTCTTAACAATTTACAGTTCTCTCCTCTCCTAAAACTAACTAACTCTCCTACTGTTCTAATCCTTAATTTTTTTACAAATGAGCAACCATATGCCTTTTATAGATTTTACATTACAAATCAATGGCCAGGACTAAACCAATTCAAGGGCCCAAATTACATCAGCATTTAATATTTGAGGTACATCAAATTTTGGCAACACATGCCTCCTTTACATCCAATTAGATAATTTTTCTACAAATTTGGTTTGAGGAGAAAAAAAATTTCCTCCTCGATCTTGATGAACAACTCTTTTGGAGAAATAAATAATCCCTCTATTGTTCTTCAAAAATACTTTTATAGTTGGTAAATATTGGCATGGATTCTTATGTAGATCAACATTAAATATTTAGGTTCATCTTTTAATTTTAGTTTTAAGTCCCCCTAATAGTGAATAAGGCCTTGCACAAATCCATAGCATGTTCATCTTAACCATTTAATTCATTTACTCCTCACTTAATTATAGCTCCCTTCAACACCTAGCACACCTTCATATGCAGGCCTTTAATAAATTGATCCTTTATCCCTCCAAGCATCTTGAAAAGCACCTGTCATAAAATATCATAAGTTAAACCTCCAAAAATGATAAATTTCCCTTATTTAAAATATTAAAATTTATCAATTTATAGTCTATTAGGAAATTTTCATTTTTTAAAAAACTTTCCATTTGAGGAAATTTTCCATTTCGAGAAAAAAATCCATTTCGAGAAAAAAAATCCATTTCAGGAAAATTTCCATTTCGAGAAAATTTCCATTTTGGGAAATTGACTTTTGAGGGGATTTCCCTTTTGAGGGTCGAAGGCTTGACGACACTGGAGAGATGTGAGTTGGAGCAATGCAAAAGCTAGAGAGATGTAGGATGAAGCAATGCAAAAGCTAGACAGATGCAAGCCAGAGCAATGTGGAAGCCAAAGACTTGCAGGTCAGAGAAACGTGGAAGCCAAAGAGCCTACCATTGGTTGACTGGAATTTTACAAGAGGAATTCCACAACGACATTCCTACAAATATTTTTTGCAAGGCACCAACACTTAGTTTTTCTTGGGTTTATCTATTTGAGCACGTGGGGAAAGGGATATGAAGAGCATCTAGGCTTAGTATTTGATGATTTTAACCATATCTAGAGTTGTTAAAAATGTGAATGTGGAATTCGAAGAGCCCGACATTAGTCTTCTAGAATTCTACAAGTGGAATTCCTTAACAACATTCACACAAATATTTTCTGTGAGGACCCAACACTAAGTCATTTTTTGGTTTATCTATTTGAGCACATGGGGAAATGGATATAAAGATCATCTAGGCTTAGTTCTTGATGATTTTACCCATTTCTAGAGTTGTAGAAAACACGATTGCAAAAGTTAGAGGGATGCAAAACAAAGAAATGCAGAAGCTGGAGAGCTCAGTGTCGTTTGATTAGAATTCTGCAAGTGGAATTCCACAACGACATTCTTGCAAATATTTTTTGCAAAAGCTAAAACTTAGGTTTTTTATGCAAATCAACTTGATGCATGGGAAAACCATCATTAAAGGGCCAAGGCTAAAGGATTATAAGTCAAATCCACTAGAAAGACATCATGCAAACATGGAAAATGACTCCATAACCCAAATACAAAGCATAACCTTTAACTAAAGGGAAACCCATGCAAACCATTTTAATCAACTATGACTAGAACCTGAAAAAAATAAGCAAAAGGAGTGGACGAAGTAGCAAAAGAGGGGGTCTCTACTTCTAGTGAGGTGTGTGTGCAAAATGCACAACAAATGGAAACTCTGTTGGGGAAATGCTCCAAAGAATTTTGATGACAAACAAGAATAACAAACCCAAAATCTTTGGTTCTGGCCTCCACATTCGGCCAAACAAATCAAAACACTTGATCAAAGAATCAAAATCATTGGTTGATCTAACCTTCTATATGATAAATAATCCAAGTGTGTGCAAATGTATTCATTTCCTTCTTTAAACGACTACAGGAACATACATTCTGTCATGTTAAGCTATGTGAATGATTCTACTTCAAAAGCAACTTGGACATTATCTCACTACTAGTCAGATTTTGTTGCCTTGATGAGGTTGTCGTTTTGATTCTCTCAAACATTTCTCTACTGCCAGTCAGGTGTCCACAACCTCGGTAGAGTTATTCAAATCCTTCGAAAAGTTTATTTTTTTGTGACTTTCATTGATTTCTCTCTTTTCTTTTGTTTCTTTTGATTCTTCATTTCTTTTGTTTCCATTTCAACTTGTAAATAGTGAAGTTTGCACTTGGGGCTAAGAATCATAGTGGCATTGAAGTAGAATTTTTAATTTTTCACTTAACATGACTTCACAGAGGAACCTATAGTGACCTCGAGACTCTTAAAATGTGTGAGATATATAAGATTTAAAAATACTTTAGAATCATATCAAAAAAAGAACTTATCCTCTTTAAATCAAATATCCCAAACCATTTGACACTAATAGAAGACCTCTGTCATTCATTCTGCAAACATGATTAGTGTTTCTCAAGAAAACACCTAGAACATTCCTAGATAATTGAATTATTGTTGTGTCTACAAAATATCCTTAGAATAAAATGAGAAGACCCAACCAGACTGGAAAAAGAAAAGATAAAGCCAAACCTAAACTAACCAAAGTAGGAAAGTGAAAGCAAAAGAAAACTGCATTTATTCAAACCAAGCTATATACAAAGAGACCCTAAATGAAGCATATTTAGACTGGGCAAACCAAGACCCATCCCTATACAATTTCTCAATGCATATATATGTAATAAAGCAATATTTGTAGTCATAAGGCATGGGTGATCCCACAATACTAGTTTATAATTTTTGGCCAAATTGGACATTGAACTGAATTTTTTTAACTAAATCTTCACTTTCAGGCACCTATAGCGGCTAAACTGTGAGGAATTTGAAGATGGTGAAAACTAGTGATTTGTGACATTTTTTCTGTAGATTCTAAATTTTTTTTTAAAAAAAATTGGAATTAGATTGCACTTCTTTTTCCATCTTATTTGAAAACTAGTTTTTAATAGTAAACACCATTTTTAAAGAGTGGTGTTATTAGCTAACACATAACCTTTTTTCTATGAAGGATAAAATTCTATTTTTTCAAATTTAGAATTTTAACTATGATATCTAGTGCATGGAATTGGTTTCATAGCATTTCATTGAATATTTTTTCTTAATTAAGTTTCAAAGTCAAACCAGTTATAATTTAGACATGATTTATTGGCTAAAACATAACTTTTTTGTATGTATCAAAATTCAATTTTATTTTTTTTGGATCAAGGACATCAATATCTAGTGAATAGATATTTTCATATTTTTTTTGATAATCTGCTATTTTTCCACATGTGAAGAATGGAGAGCTTGATTTTGGTGAAAAACCTACATTCACAAGAAATAAAAAATAAATATAAAAATTAAATTAAATTTATTTAAAATTATACTTTTTGGGAAGCTTATAATAAGGACTACATAATTACAAAAAATAAATTTTAAATGAATTCATTTGATCCCCCAAAAGGTAAATCAAAAGTGGTTTTTTATCAACATTTTGATAGGTGTAAAGGAGACTTCGATATAGGTATGGTTTAAAACTAGCGGGGTTCTATCCAAGGGGGTTTGATCTAAGGTGGTTTGATCAAACCCTCTTCAATTGGAATCCTTTAAATAGAACTTATCAAGGCTTAAATAATTATATTTTCTAAAAATATATGATTTCAGCAAAAATCAGGATCTCCTAGAAAGTGTAAACCACTATTGTGGGATCACCTGCACACAAGCTTGTCCTTGTAGTAAAAAAAAATACTTTCATATTGCCACTCTCAAACTCAATGATGCAATTAAGAAAAATTAACAATTGAGGCAGTTCATCAAATCGATGGTTGATCCATAAGTAGGTTCTATTTCCAACATCCCCATAATCAAAATGATAAGTGTGAATAGTGATAAGAACAAGGAAAGGCACAACCTGAATGTCCTACATAGGTAGTGATACTTGAGTGCTTAGAGCATGTATGGTATTAGATCTTGTACTCTGAACTTCAGGGGGTCATAACTCATGGTGTAGAATTCCCTTTACATTGCAGATCTGAAGGTCAAAATCACAATCATTAGGAAAAAAACCATGCAAAGGGTTAATTTTTTTAAATTCATAGAATGTTTTACTAGGGTTTGCAATTGCATAAGACTGGGATGATAGATCTGCATATTTTTCTTCAAGAGTATCTCCATATTTGGTAACTTCAACTGGTTGATTATCCACATTTCACATGTCCACTTGATCATTTTCCTCAAAAGATATCATAACATCCTCTTTAATTTCTAATGTAGCTTGCAATTGGTGTGATACATTGCTCATGAGGATATCCTCCAAGACTTCCTCCCTCTGGACTTTCTCTTCTTGTGGTTCATGTGTGAACACCTGATAAAATTCATTGGCAAGATCACTAGTATCCTCATGTTACTAAACATCAGAATACCCATCCATTGAGTGTATGTATTCATATTCATTGTTGCTATATGCTAAAATGGTATCCTTTTCCTCATATAGGATCTCAATTGCCTCATCATTTAGAGCTTCAAGTAATGTATTTTCATTACCCCTGAGTGTAGAATTGTCCATTTGACCTGTGTCATTATAATTTTCTAGCTTAATGTCGAATACAAAGAAATCAAAAAATACCTCCTCTATGTCAAGGGGACTAAACTTTTTGATCGTTGGTTTGGGACAGCCTCCTGTGTATACATTGTGCAAGTTATTTTGAGAAGGGGAAATCTCTTGACTAAAAATTGATAGCTCAACCATCAAATCTTTGGTATCCTTGTGAAGTGATGCATCTTCTTTATCATTATTTAGAACACATTGCTTCTTCTCTATTTTTATTGTTCCAAAGTTCATCGATGAATTATACTCAACTGAGCAATCACTAGATCCATGTCTTTCCACATCTAGTGTATTTTCTACAATGAAAGTAGGGAATTCTATGTTGAATTGATTTGATAGTATTGTTGTTTGGCACTACAAACATGTGAACTCCAAATGCATTGCATCATGTATCCTACACCAACCTAGTAATATCAATTCCTCCAAACATATTTTGTAAAGTAATCTTGACCAATAACCCCCTCTTCTTGTAGCTTATCTAGTTTAGTTGAATGTTCTATTTTAGATGTTTGATTACCCTCCTCAGTGACCCCACCTCTGACCTCAAGTTCTAGTTTTTTTTATCAATTCTTGATGTCCTAGGGGTTTCAGATTCTTCCTTGCAGCCAACATCCTTTATGGATTTTTTGGCATTCACTACTTCACATCTTTCTGATTCAACCTTTGTGTGTTCCCCATCAACTTCCAAATGTTATTTTGATTTAGTGTATGTAGGTTTTGTTGTAGATGATTACTCATTACTAGTGTTTAGTTGTTTCATCAAGCCCAAATAACTTTTGATTTGGTTGATTATATCTTCACACGAAGTATAGGTAAACTATGAATGAGGTGCATTATGCACCTTGCACCAACCAAACATTAGTACACCTTCCAAACATAACCCACTCTCATCACTCAACCGATATTTAACCAACTCTTTGAAGGCTTCAACTGCAACATCAAAAACTTCCTTTTCTAATTCTATAGATGTTAGTGGTTCATGCACTTCCCAGAATAATTTTTTCCCTTGTAAATCTATTTCTATCCTTCCGAAGAAGGTTAAGCAGTTTAGCTCATTATTCCTAAAGGTATTATGAATTCTACATTTTTTTGATAATGCAAGGTGATGCAAACTCTTAGGATATACTTTCCTATTTAGAGACTCTTGGAGCTAAAAATATCAACTTGAGGGATATCCTCAAAATAGGAAACATAAAATTGCTTCCTTTCCATCTTGACTCAATTTTTTAATTTTTTTTAATTTTATGATTTTTTGGATTTTTTCATATGAAGAGATCTATCATATCTCAGATTTGTACATGAAGGCTCATTCAACTTCCAATTTTTTTGTTTATGATCAACCCTTCTTCTAGCACCAATTTTTTTAATGAGTGTTTTTGCATTGCACAACACAGATAAAACACAAGTGTTCTATCTCTCTTGAAAGGTGACTATTTGCATAAAATCTTCAAAAAACAACCCCAAGGTTCTAGATGTCAGGTCTTGAATATGAAATAATAGCTTATTAGTTGATGTGATGGTTGGTATCACAAGGGGATTTATGGTTCAACAAGGATAGAAACTTCAAACTTAAATAATATTATGTGAAATCTAAAAAAGTGTGCAAACCCTTTACCGAACTTTCCAGATTTGAAACCTAGAAAATACTTTATCATCAAATGTGGTAATGATGTGATTTTATCCACCTAAAACTGACCCAAATAAATATCAAAAGATATAGGGTTGAGAGAGATCCTAATCTAACACCTAAGATCAATCATAATATTGGCTAATGTTGTAGATGGACAAATCCCCATGAAACCTATTCCTACTTAATCAAGGAAAAAACCTACAATGCCACAAAAATGGTGCAATCTTCAAAGGTGGATGAAATATTTTCACACTATGAACATTCATACATACATCTAATAATTGCGATGATGTGAAAAAAAACTCACAATCAAACTTAAGCACATAAAATCAACTTAAACTAACCTTACAAAGCAATTTACAATCAACAAATTACAAAAGGTATGAGCAACAAATTCATCAAAAAATCATTGAAATTTCACCATTATTATGAAAGAATTGAAACTAAAATTTGAGAATAAGAAGCAATAAACCATAACAATTTCAAACTTAACACAAAAATTCACCAATTCAATCATCTAACTATATTAATTTCTCCAACATTTGCTTAACAATTTTCAGTTCTCTCATCTCCTAAAACTAACTAACTCTCCTACTATTCTACTCCTTACTTTTTTAACAAATGAGTAGCCATATACCTTTTATAGATATTACATTACAAATCAATGGCTAGGACTAAATCCAATTCAAGTGCCCAAATTACATCAACATTTAATATTTGAGGTACATCAAATTTTGGCAACACATGTCTACTTTACATCCAATAGGATAAATTTTCTACAAATTTGGTCCAAGGAGAAACAAAAATATCCTCCTTGATCTTGATAAATAACCCTTTTAGAGAAAAAAATAATCCCCCTATGGTCCTTTCGAAAAGAATTTTCCAGTTGGTAAATCTTGGTACAGATTCTTATGTAGATCAACATTAAAAATTTAGGTTCATCTTTTAATTTTAGTTTTGAGCCCCCCTAATAGTGAATAAGGCCTTGCATGAATCCATATGTATGTTCATATTAAACATTTAATTCATTTACTCATCCCTTAATTATAGCTCCCTTCAACACCTGGCACGACTTCATATGTACCTGTCCTTTAATGAATTGATCATTTATCCCTCCAAGCATCTTGAAAATCACCTATCATAAAATATCATAATTTAAACCTACAAAAATAATAATTTTCCCTTATTTAAAACATTAAAATTTATCAATTTATAGTCCATCAAGAAAATTTTCATTTTTCAAAAAAAAATCCATTTTAGGAAATATTTCTATTTTGAGAAAATTTCCATTTCAAGAAATTGACTTTTGAGGCGATTTGACTTTTGAGGGGATTTGAATTTTGAGGGTCGAAGGCTTGATGATGTTGGAGAGATGCAGGCTGGATAAATTCAGAAGTCAAATATATGTGGGTCAGAGCAATGCAGAAGCCTAAGAGATGCGGGCCGAAGCAATGTGGAATCTGGAGATTTGCGGGTCGGAGCAATGTGGAAGTCATATAGCCCAACGCCAATCAACTGGAATTTTGCAAGCGAAATTTTGCAATGACTTTCCCACAAAGATTTTTTGCAAGGCCCCAACACTCAGTAATTCTTGGGTTTATCTATTTGAGCATGTGGGGAAATAGATATGATGAGCGTCTATGCTTAGTATTTGATGATTTTTCCCATTTCTAGAGTTACAAAAAATGTGACTACAAAAGCCAGAGGGATGTTGGCCAGAGCAATGCGGAAGTCAAAGATCTCAATGTTGGTTGACTTGAATTTTGCAAGTAAGTTATGCAACAAAATTCTTGCAAAAATTTTCTACAAGGCCCCAACACTTAATCGTTTTTGGGTTTATCTATTTGAGCACATGGGGAAATGGATATGAAGATTGTCTAGGCTTAGTACATGATAATTTAATCCATTTCTAGAGTTGTAGAAAATGTGATTGTAGAAGCCAAAGGGATACAGGTCAGAGCAATGCAAAAGTTGAAGAGCCCGACGTTAGTCGATTGGAATTCTGCAAGCGGAGTTCCACAATGGAATTCCCACAAATATTTTTGTAAAAGTTAAAACTTAGTTTTTTTATGCAAATAAATTTGGTGTGTGGGAAGACCATCGTGAAGGACCAAGGCTAAAGTATTATAAGTCAAATCCACTAGCAAGCCATCACACAAACAAGGAAAATGACTCCATAACCCAAATGCAAAGCATAACCTCTAACTAAAGGGAAAACCCATGCAAACAATTTTAATCAACTATGACCATACCCTAAAACAAAATAAGCAATGGGAGAAGGAAAAGAAACAGAAGAGGGGACCTCTGCTTTTAGTGGTGTGTGTGTGCAAAATGCACAATAGGATGCTTGGATCAAATCCCACAAGGATATCTTAGCAGGAGTGTTGTGAAGTTGTTCTATAAGGTCATATTCTTGAGCACTATGCTATGAGATATTAGGAGTGGGTGGGAGATATGGTTGAGGCAAGGGAATGGATGTTGGATTTTTTCTTTGCTACAAGTTATTCCTAGTGTTATATGTATGAGAAATAGTATTATAACTTGGTTGTTGCAAAACATTGTTACTAGTGAGTTGTCTTACAAAATTTAAGATATCACCTAGAAGAAGTGGCTTAGGAGATGACTTGGGAGGTCAAATAATTAGAGGAAACTTAGGAGGTCCAATTATTAGAGGACTCTTAGGAGGTCTGATAATTAGAGGAGGCTGAGGAGGTCCAATAATCAAGGGAGATCTAATGGTCAATTGTGCATTCATAACCTCAGTGGATTGGACTTCATGTGGACATTATTCTAATGAGGTTGAATCTAATGTCACATTATCATATTCATCTAAGGAAGCCACATTACTATTTTTTGAAATAAATGTATCAATGTTATCATCCTCTTTCACCATGATATCTTCTCTAGTAGGAGAGCTTTTAGGAGAGGAGAAAACAAGATATTCATGACATTCAATAGTTGGGTCCTCTAAGATAACTTCACAACAAGTAGGGGAGATATCAAAAGAGGGACAACTATGATTTTCTTTCTTATCAATGATTGCATCCTCTTGTTCAAAAATATCTTCCCAAGTGGGAGAAGCATTGAGAGAGGGAGAAACAAGATTGTCATGACTCTCAATGAGTGGATCTTCTAACACCAAAATATATTCTTCACAAATAGGAAAGATATTGGGAGAAGGGAAACTATGAATATCATGATTATCTATTATTACATCCCCTTTTCCAATAATGTCTTCCCAAGTAGGAGAGGTAGGGGAAGAGAAATAAATAAGGTTCTTATGATTCTCAATGATAGGATCTTCTAACACAAAAATATATTCTTCACAAATAGGAGGGATATTGGGAGAAGAAAAAATGTGATTGTCATGAATGTCCAAATTTTTATTCTTTTTGACCAAACTAACCTCACACATAGGAGATATAGTGGGAGATGGATAAATGAAAAACAAGAAAAGAGGGGAAAGATGGTGCAGGAGCACCTTGTTGAGTCAATTTTGCCAAAATGGTCATTTTTTGTGTACTTAGTCAAATTTTAGGATTTAGTTAGTTTTGAATCTTTTGTGTTCAATAAGGTATATTTAGACCATTTAAATGTATTAGAAATGGTTGGGAGTCATTTGGGTTAATCTTGCAAAAGTAGCAATTTTTTTTGTAAAAGTTATTGTGTAAACTTGTCAAAATTGCAAAATGCAATATAGTAGAAGATGAAAGGAATAAGACCTAAAGTTGGTTGTAACTAACCCCATATGATTATTAAATGCTAAATATTCCTCATTCAATCATTGTATAAGCAGGGGGTTAAGAATTTGAATGAAAAATAACAATATCACCATGAAATTCTGTAATTTCTGAATATTTTCTTTTGTTTCCAAGCCTTGTACAGATTGGTACGGGAAGATAATGGTGAAAAAATGATTGGATGTTAAATTAAATTGAATATACTTTCAAATGGAATTGGTCTCATGTTGATTGCTTAATATTTTCTCAAGTTATGATAATTTTATTTAGATTTGAAGGGGGCAACATGCAATAAAAATTCAATATCTTTCATTTCTTCCATTAAAATTTGCTAAAAACTTGCATGGAGGTCTATTTTAAGGTAATGAATGATTTCATTTTGGCTTCAAGAATTTTGGAGTAGATTCAAGTGGAATTTCTTGATGCCCTAGGTGACTGTCATAGTCGTTTCAAGCAATTTGGAGGTTTGATGCTAGGGTTTATTAAAATCCTTCAAGAAAAGCATGGCTAATGGTGGAATAAGAATATGTAGGTTTAATTAGATGTTTTTGAGCCATTGGAGTAGTGTTTTGGTGTTTGGAAGTCATAGAACCCATAAACCCTTGTTGGCATAAGCCTAATTAAGCCTAGGCTAGGCACGAAAATCACATTTTTGGAGCAAACCTTACAAAGGAACCTATGCCAATTTTTGGATACATGTTGTAACTCAATAAAGGATGTTTGAAACTATTTTTACAGTATTTTATTTTCTCTCTATCAAAATTTACTTAGGACTATCCTAAATGGAAGATTTACTAGCATGTGGCTTGTGAAAATCCATTAATTGAAGGAACTTTGAGTTCTTGGTGTCTAAGTTGAGTTTGTTGGGTTGAGAATAGATTTTGTAAGGCCTATTCAGAGTTGATTAAATCCTTAAAATTAATTTGAGTCTATTTGGATGTTTTAAAGCCTTGAAAGCATGTGAGGAAGAGATATTTTCAGTTTTTATGCCAAGTGCATGGCAAGTTGAGCTATGTGAACCCTTTGCATTGCATCAAAAGAACTTCATATTCGTATGCTTGTAACAACAATTTCCTAGAGTACTCAACAAGATATGAAAGTAGAACATGAAGTATGCTAACAAGAGATTTTTGCAATGAGAACATGATGTAATAATTGTTCTACAAATCTAAAATGCAACAATTTTCCCAATTTACAATAAATCAAGAAAAATGAAACTTTTTCTTACACATACAATAACTATATTTCAAAATTTCAAAAACATAGATTTTCCAATAGAAATGGAAGGGATACACAGGGACATAAATGCACCCAAAATATTTTCAAGACAC
Source organism: Sequoia sempervirens (assembly GCA_007258455.2). Taxonomy (NCBI): domain Eukaryota; kingdom Viridiplantae; phylum Streptophyta; class Pinopsida; order Cupressales; family Cupressaceae; genus Sequoia; species Sequoia sempervirens. The sequence continues at coordinate 9,549 of VDFB02366930.1, read as the reverse complement.
CTATATAGGGACTTATTTTCCCAAGGGAAAATGGGTCCTTGCTCAAGGGTTTTAAAAATTAAAATATGATTTTCTGAGTTGATACTTAAGTTCTCTGTTTAAGGTTGCAGATTGTTATTACTATGACAAATTTTTCAGATTTTTATATCTAAATGAAAATGCAACTAATGAAAAATAGTGAACAAAATGATAACTTTGTGAATGCAAATTTAACTAAAATTTTGATCTAAATGATTTTAAAACACTCTTAATACAACTAACATGCAAGATGTATGTAATATTTATGTATTATTTATTTTTGGATTTTTGTGAATTTAAATGATGCAAAATATAAATCTAAAATACTAAATGAAATACAAAATAAACTAATTCAATGCAAAATCTAGATCTAGAGTTTGAAAAGACTACCAAATCAGAAAGTTTATAGTTTAAGAATTTCAAGTTCACTAAAATGAAACATAGAAAAATATGGGGGATAGATAAAATGGGTTCACTAGATTGAAATGATGGCCTAAGAATCCTTCACTTTTCCTAGCTTCATTAGAAAAAGAGATCTTTCAAGGATAGAATTGACTTTCAACCTTGAGGTTAGTCAACTCTATGGGGATGGGGATCTGTTGTTTCCTAATAATAGAAATGATTGAAATGCACTTTTGGGAGATAAAAAATAAAACACTTAATGAAATCAATTGTATGATGTAAAACTTGAAATGTAAAATATATGGATAGCACAAAAATAAATAATAACTTTTACGCATATATGAGAAATGAAAAATGATATGCATCAGGCACCAAAATTAGGTTCTAAACACTGTTGATGGACAGATTTTCCCTAGGAAAAATGGGTCTTTGTATAAGGGTCCAAAATCTGATTTCACAATCCTCCAATCCTAGATCTAGGATTTTTATTTCTCCAATTTCCATTGTCAAAAAGTTGGGAATAAAACTTGTAGGTGATTTTTTGTGGCTTGACAACTATGACAACTTTGTAAAATTTTTCTTTTGATCCATTTTCAATCCTTCCTTACTTGTAAATTTGCACATACAAAGAGAGGGGAAAATGTTTGTTTTTGGGTGAATAGGGTTTTCCTTGGTCAAACCCTAGTTTGGTAATTAAACCTTGATAATGAAATAATGAAAAAATAAAAGGAATTTTCTGAATGAACAATGTTATGTCACAACTCACCAAACCCTCAATGGCTTCCCTTAGAGGGCTGAAGTCTAACACATCTCTCCAAGGTTTGGATCTTGCATGAACCAACTTGATTTGATGCTTGAATGCTTGAAACCTACATCACAATGTTATCTCCAAAATATGACATGAAGATGCATAAAATTTTACATGAGGATCTAATTGTGATTGGTGTTGTAGTTTACTGATAACTCTACTCTTTAATGCTCTTGACAATAATATTTTCTCTTGTGAAATTTTCCTCTTAATTCTTAGATTTAAATTGATAAAATTACTATGTATTTATAGGTGTTTATCTAATTTCCTAAAAAATAGATTCCACAAGCTGACATTTTAAACTTGAATTTGAATCATTAAAATGCCACCAAAAACATATTTTAAATTGGGTCCTAGCACTTAAGGAGGACCCATTCACCCTTGGGAGAATGGGTCCTAGGACCTAAATCTAGGACACATAATTTCCAAGATGTTTAAATTAATGATGGAAATTGTTTAATATATGTTTCCCTTTTAGAAAATAGGAATAATAATGCTTTGGAATGCATAATTTGGGTAATTAGAAGCTTAATTAATTCCAATTAATAAGGGACCCAAACATAGTGTGAAAATGTAAAGGAGTACATTTTCTACACTATAATGTCCTAGTATTTTACAATATGTACATTTCAACTTCTTCGTTTTATATGATTCCTCTTTGGGAGAGGAAGTGGAATTAGGTGTGCCATGTGAAGGTGAATCTTTACCTTCTCATTGGACTTGGGGTCCTTATTCTACTTCTTACCTTTTCTAATTGAAGCCTTTGGATCTTTTGCAAGAAGAGCTTAAGATGTGGAAGACTTCAATTTTCCCATGTGTGCAACCTTTTCTTGTTCCCTTATAATTTGAGCTAAAAATCCATCAAGAGAAGGTATTTTTATGCATTTCCTAGGGCATCCATTGTAGCATAAACTATAGAAATGAACACTAAATAATTAGGACCTAGCTTAGAAATAATAGAAAGAATTGTCTATTCATCATCTTTGGTGACCCCATAATTAGATATCTACAGTATAAGAGAATTGAGTTTAGAGAAGAAGCTTTGGATATTATCAAAATCTGAAGGATTAAGACTCATAATTTTATTCTCCAATATAATTTTCCTCATTTTATCTAGCTTACCAAAGAGACTCTCTAAGGTAGTCCAAATTTCATTAGGATATCTACAAGATGCAACATGTTATCTAAGATCTAGAGAAATGGTCAAAATAAGAGTACCAAGAGCTTCATCCCTTCCATCAAAACATTTTATTTTTTCTGTAGCTCCTGTGGCTTTTGAATCTATGCCAAATGTGATTATTTGCAACTTTAATTTTGAAAACAAAATCCCCATTTGTGATTTTCATTCATGATAGTTATATGGGGTTATAAGTATAAAATTTGGAAAATAAATGATAAAATAAAAAAACACAATAGAGGAACAATAAATTTCCCCTCACAATACAAGAAAATAACCCCTTTCTACAAAATAAAATGTCACTATTTTTTGCAAATTTACAAGTTGTGCCAAAGTACCAATCTAGCTTCAAACTAAAAATTAAAATTTTGAAAAAATAATGCAAAGAGTGTATTTATAAAACAAAAGTTATCCTCAATACCTTCCTATTGCAACAAGAATCGGGAAATATGGTGGTTGTAGCAAAAAATTATGGGCTTGGAGGATGAAAAAGAAGATCTAACTTCAAGCTATAAAAATATGCATCAAATACAAAATTTCTAAAAAGTCATCTACACCATTGGAAAATTTATAGAGACAACTTTTCAATAATTTTTTTTTTCAAAAAATAGCCCCTTGGATTGCAAGTTATAGTGTTTTGAAAAAATAGCCTTATAGGGGCCTAGGGAGCAAAATTTGTCCCCTAGACCTAGTCATTGGTTAGCCACATGACCAACAAATAGGGTTTAGCACCTACAATTTTTTTAAAATCTCCACTACTTGGGTGGCAATGGGGTTTCACCTTAGCGTTGGGCCAAGCTGCACCACCCCTCCTCCGTTGGAGGTAATCCTACCACTATAGGAGTTTCCAGGGGCTATAAGATCCCCCTAACACAAAGCTTAAAATTTAATGACTAATGTTTTAAAAATAATATTCAAATATAATATTAAAGAAGTTTAATATAAAAAATGATTTGACCCCTTCTATTAGCAAGGTGATAGCCAACACCATAATTGTACCCAACTCACAAAGACAAGTGTATGATGACTACATAGAGGAATATTCGCCTAAAGATGTTAATTTCCACTGAAATTTGCAAAGGATAGATCTAATGGCAGTGCATGTATGGCTTGATATGGATGGTACAAATTTGTACATTGTATGGATTGCAAGTTACAATTTTTTTCCAAACCCTCCAAAAATGACCCAAAAAAAACTTCATCCAAATATGAAGTGTTTTATATTAAATATAGGTTTTTGGGCCTTTTGGACTCAATTGTGTGGTTCATTTTTCCCAAAAATACATCTAGTAAAATATTATGTATGAATCACCCTCAAATCTAGGAAGGAATATGAAACATTGGAGCTTTGATACCATGTAGGAGTTAATGGTAAACTCCCAACACCCCAAGATTAGCTACAGGACCAAAATATCTTCCACAAGAGAGAAAATGGCAAGAAATCTTGCTTGATAATGGATACAAAATTACAAGATTGAGTGTGAAAATATACATGAGAGGCCTTGCTTATAAAGGTAAGGTGAGAGATAGGATTATACAATATTGTGACATGTGTCTTAATCCTATGTTATGAGACAACTAACTTAACAAAAAATTCAAAAAGATAAGATATGATAAAATCCTATCTACAAAACTAAAAATTCTAGAAGAGCATCTAGAACCTAAGTAAACTTAACATATGAATAAGTCCTCCTTGCTAGGATTAGCTAGGTACAAGACATGTATTCAAACCAAAAATAGATTCTCTAGAGTTATTTCCACAAGATATCCCTTCATGTGATTCCCTTAATATATCATTCCTTTCATGTTCATATACTAGTTGTTGAAGAATATCATCGCTTCCTCTTTTGTATAGTTCTCCCTCTATCATTGTGAAGTGCAGTGAATTCCACTAATAAATTGTTGTCATGTGATGAAATATTAGTTGGATATGCTTTGGTAGATAGTAATATTTCTATATCATGTAATTATTTTGGTACAACAATTAACTTAAACAAGGTTGTGCTAGGTAAATCTTTCTTATACTCATTTGGTTCCTCACTTATTTCAATTCTTGATAGGTAGTTCAGACCTTAATTATTATTTTTGGATTTGACTATAAGGTTAAAATTAAATCGTTGGAAAAATAGTAGCCATTTGTATATTCTCCCTTGAATGATTGGTTTATTCAATAATTTTTTTAAAGTTTCATGATCTATGTAAAAACTAAATGGTGTAGATAGTAAATAGAGGTGGAACTTGTGGGCATACACTTTATCTAGAGCTTCTCTCTCTATAGTTATATAGTTTTTCTCCACTTTAGAGAGTTTCTAGATTGAAGATACATTTGGATAGTCTTTGTTGCCATGTGGTTGTGCTAGTTTTTCTCCTATGGCTATCTCGAAGGCATCCACATGTGTGTGGAAAGGGAATGCCCAATTAAGGAATATCAATATGGGAGTCTACATGTGGAAAGGGAATGTCCAATTAAGGAATATCAATATGGGAGTCTCCACAACATTTTTTTTAGTGTGTTGAAAGAGTGTCCATGCTGTTCTATCTAATTTTATTTATTTTTTGTTTTTTCTTTAGAAGTTCTTCCAATGGTGTGGCTAATGTGGCATATCCTCAAATGAATTTTTGGTGATAACCAGTGTAACCTAAGATTGTTTTTACTTTTGGTGTTGTCTTAGGTGGTGGTAAGGTCATGATCAATGCTACCTTCATAGGAGCCACCATTAGTACTTCCTTGTAAATAATATGTCCTAATAATATCCCAAAGGGTAACAAAAATATACATTTTTTGATATTCAAAGATATTCACATGCTTTTGCATCTTTCCAACATTGTGCAAAGAATTTGAATGTGATTTTAAATCATCCCATATACTATCTAATCAACCATATAGACTTCCAAGAAATCAAGAATAAAATATTTAAATGTATTGAACATTATTCAACTGAATACTATTGGAGCATTCTTTAAACCAAATGGCATGAATATGTACATAAATGATCCCCATTTTTTCACAAAGGTGGTCTTTGATTGGTCTTCTTCTCTAATCTTTATTTGATGCTATCTGGAGAATCCATCAATGAATGAATAATTTTCCCTTCCTACAAAAAAATATAGTATTTCTTCTATAAATGGAGTTTGAAAGGGATCATGAATACAAGATTTATTTAGTTCTAAAAAATAAACACATATCCTTATTTTTCGTATCACTTTGTTTTGGATCACTATGGGGATAATCCATTTTGAATCTTCTATTTATTTTATTTGTTGGTGTAAATAGGTAATTTTCCTAACTAGTTATTAGTGGGGTCCTATTGATGAAGGGTACTCCCCTTACAATCTAAAATTGACAACAATAAAAAAGAATTACACAAAAAAATCAAGGAGGAAACACAAATTTTCTATTATCACCAAAATGAAAATGAAATTACAATATTACAACCACATCACATGGGAATTTGTGTGGGTATTGAAAGATAATTTTTACCCTCCCACAAAGAAAAACAAAACCCTTTTATTGAGAAAAATGGTGAGAGCGAGGGTGAAAGTGGGAGCGAGCAGGAAGAGTAGAGGGGGGAGGAAATTTGAATTCCTCTAAAGATGAAAAGGGATCTAAGGATGAATCTAATGCATATTTGTGGGCTTTGGAAGTGCTTCATTTTCTTGTGGTCATGGATTCTTCGTTCATCCATTCAGATGTTGTGCGGCTGATGTTTGGTGTGGCTCTTGGGGATTCTTTGCCTTTTTTTGTGGAGCCTCTACGTTCTTCTCTTGAGGCATTAGTGGCCTTTGTGGATGCATTTTTGGAAGCTCTGGAGGATGGGTGTTCTATGTTTTTGTGGTTCAACTTCTCTAACGGTTCCCTCTTGTTTTTCTTGGTTTGGTGGTTTTGGTCGATTGAGCATGTTCCTAGCTTGGTCTTGAGTCTGTGGCACATGATGGGTTTGGCTTCGGTAGCCTTAGTTCCTTGGATTAATGTTTAGTTTTGTGAGGCTATAGTTTAGTGGGTTTTATGCCTTTTGTTCCTTGGGTTTGAGTTTTGACTCCCTGACTATTTTGAAAAGTTTTTGTTATGTAAGGGGTTTTTTTTCTTACTAGTGGAGGCTAGTGTTTTGTGCTCCTCTCTGAAGATGGTGTTGGGAGCTATGGAAACCTTTGGTTTTTGGGTTCTTGTTAAGTCTAGAATGAACCTAAAGGATTTTTTTTTAAATCTAGATGCTTTTGAAGCTCTTCTATCTTGGGTTATTGCTCACTAAAGGAGATATTTTTCATTTGGTGTTGGGCCCTTTTTGTGTTTTGGTAGTTTTTCTATTGTTGGAGCTGGTGGTTTTCTGGTTTGAGTTGGCCTACTTTGTGTCATATTTTTGGTTTCCCTCTTGGGCTATCTTGTTCATGTTGTGGAAGGGGGGTGCTGCTTTATTTTTGCAGGCATTGTTTTGCCTATTGTTGTGGATTTTTTCCTTTTTGTTTGAGGCCTACTACTTGCTAGTGTTGGTCTCTTACCAATTTTTTCCAAAGGGTGGTATGGTTGCTTGTTCTTCTATTGTGATGGCTTTCTTCTCGGATCCTATGGAGGTGGAGTTGGGAGGTGATTGTCTTTGGCTTCCTCAATTGCTAATCCTTTTGAAGTGGATGCTTCTCTTATGGAGGTGGAGGTTGAGGGTGCTAGAGCTTTCAAGTGGTAGTGGAATTATTGGTCATGAAATTCTCTCCAATAGAGGGGAGCTCCCTCCTTTTGAGGTGGAAATGGAGTTGGCTTCCTGGTTCAAATGGTGGCTTTGTTGCTCCTACTTACCTCATTGTTTTGATCTCACTGAGTGGATGCTATGTTGTTTCCTGGCTATTACAAGATTTTGGTTTCCAGGTTGATTCTGATGGTTCTCTTTTGGGTTCAAGGTTTCTGAAAAACCCAGTTAAGGGTTTAAGGTCCCAGGTAAAACCTGGTTGTAATAGGTTAAGGGCTTTAGGGCCCTGCAATTCCTTTGTGCAACCTATGTTTTATTACTATATTTTTAGTACTACTACTTGTTGGATTTTGTGGTTGTGTTACTAATATGTGGTTGTCATTGATGTCAACACTATTATCATTAACGCATTAGAAGTTGTATATGTCGAGGATATTGAGAAAATTGAAATGAGTTGCAGGTTGTCAGTGGTGAAGTGAAGTTTAGTTTGTCAATGAGTTATGTACATTGATGTTAAGAAGTTGTGGAATAAAGGGTTTATTTTCAAGTATATCTAGTTTATCCATGCTAAGTTTCAAATAGCCTTTCTATTACTTCAGTTTGTGTTCCTCAATGAAGATGATGCAATTTCAGTCATTTCAATTGTTGCGGATGCTTCTATGGTGATTCATGATGTTTATGGATGTTTCTAGATCATTCTTTATCTTTGTTTCACATTTGCATTGATCGTTGTGCTTATGATTCAATATTTTCTCTTGCATGTTCATGTTTTTCATGTTCTTGGCCAACAAGGTGTTTGTAGTATGTTGTGGATCTTCGAGGATTAATTTTTGAAGGTGGTTCATGTTTGAAGATGTTATTTTGGGTCTTCACTAAGTTGTGGCTGACCTTGGTTGATTTTCATTGATAATTGCTATTGTTTTGGGCCGATAGTTTGTTATCATTTTATTGTTTTTTTCATTAAAGTCAACAAGTAGTGGTTTAATTTCTTATTGTGGATATATATAAGCGACTATTTATTTTATTTGAAGTATGTGTGTGTGCATGAATAATGTTCTAAATCATTCGAAGCCAGAGAAAAGTGTGAAGAAGAGTGAAGAACATTGAAGAAGTGTTCATGTGCTTAACTAGAATTGTGATCAGGCATTAGCATATGCTATTTTATTAGTTCAAATCCTTGCGGATGCAATCTGAATCTTTCTATAAGATGATGTTTCTTCCTTTGGGAAGTAATCCTTGTTGTAATTGAGTAGTGAGATCTAGGCAGTGCATCTAAATGCATGTGCATTCCCCACTCATATTTCTTTATACTTTTAACAGGGTATAATCTTGTGGACTGACCTCCACTGTGGTTTTTCCCTTAATAGGGTTTCCATGTAAAAAATATTGGTGTTATGTGTGTTTCTAATGTGTTGATGATTTATTCTTTCATGGTTAATAATTAGATATGAGAATAAGCTTGATAAAGTTAATAAGTTTTAAGTTTCTGGGACAACTGATTCACCCCCCTCTCAATTTTCTGCCCTTGTGTTGCCAAAAATTAGTATCAAAGTAGGTTCCTTGGAAGAAGTTTAATAGATTGAGGTGATTCGGGATGGCTACATACAAGAAGGATAGTCTGAGATTTGATGGAACAAATTATTCCTTGTGGAAGACTCGAATGGAGTGCCATTTGAGATGCATTGGTGAACCCTACTAGAGCATTACAAGTAATAGGTATGTTATACCTCATAATGGTCCTACTACTACTGTTGAGATTAGAGATGTTGAGTATAATATCAAGGCTAAGGAAGCATTGTTGTGTGCTTTGACTGATACTGAGATGACTAATGTTATGGATCTAAATATTTCTTATGATATCTAGAAAAAGTTGGAAAATTTGTATGAAGGTGATGCTAATGTGAAGTTTGCTAATGAGATGCAGAGTGAGTTTGAGATGTCAATGATTGGAGAGATGAAATTATTTTTGGGATTGAAAATTACTCAGTTAGACAAAGGGATCTTTATATCTCAATCCAAGTATGTGAAAGAATTGTTGAAGGAATTCGGTATGGAAGATTCAAAGCCAGTTGGTACACCCATGGTGACTGGATGTAAGTTGATAATAGATAGTGATTCTACTATGGAAAATCAGACTAGATACATATCAATGATTGGTGGATTGTTGTATTTGACTCAAACTAGGCCTGATATCATGAATGTTGTATGTATTGTTGCAAGATTTCAAGTTGATCCTAAATAATCTCATGTGACTGTTGTGAAGAGAATTTTTAGATACTTGAAGGGAACAATTGATTTTAGCCTGTGGTATCCTAAAGATGATGATCTTACTTTGAGTGTCGTTACTGAAGCTAATTGGGTTGGTGATGTGAATAAAAAAAAAATTACTAGTGGTGATGCATTTTTCTTGGGAAAGAAGTTGATCTCATGGTTAAGTAAAAAGTAGAATGCCATTTCTTTATCTA
>VDFB02366929.1:0-26124 GCA_007258455.2 Sequoia sempervirens | reverse complement strand
GTATTTCTTTTAGAAGAGGATAGAGATTCAGTCCTAGAGAAAGGAATTTGGGAAATAGACAGAAGCCCTATCTATATGCAAAATGGGAAACTAATTTCAATCCATGAATTCAGGTGCCATATATAGAGGCTAAATGGATCAAGCTATATAATATGCCCCTAGAATATTGATCGAAGGAGTGTCTAGAAAATATTGGAAAGTCATTAGGCTCATTAACTGAAATAGATACTCCTTTATTGGAAAGGAATTCTTATCTGTATGCAACAATTCATATTGCAGCAATAAAGCAAATCCCAAAGGTGATCAAACTAAAATCCAAGACAAGAATCTAGTTGTAGGGTGTTGAAATTGAAGATCAAAAAATTTATCGTCTGAAGTGTGAATGAAGGGACCACACAACAAAAAATTGCAAGATTCCCCCAAAAATCAAGAAAGTGTGGAGGAAAAAGGAAACCTTCAAAAAAATGAAATTAATATGTAAGCTCAAAAATGGAAATCCCTAAAATGTAGAATTTTTTGGAAAGCCCCTCGAAAGTTAATCATGAAATAAGTGGTAGGAAGATGAAAAATAGAAAGGAAAACAACAAGCAAGATGTGTGTGTCGAACCTTTTCTTAGCTTAAATACATAGCCAAGTATACAAACTGTAGAAGGAGGAAATACTTATAAAAGAGAAAATGAAGATTATGATGAACTTGACATCATTGATAATAGGTGAATTTCTCAAACAACTACACAGTTCCTGGATCCAACAAAACAATCTAAGAAAAAGAAAGGTAGAAAAACAAATAAGAAAAGGAGGAATTATCCTAGGAAAAGGCCCTAAAAAGCATCATAAACTTTCTCAAGGATACAAAGGGAGTAGAGCACTCCCAAAAAGAGGATCCATGAAAATAATGACATGGAATGTTAGGGGCCTAAATTCCCCTAACAAAAGACGCTTGATAAAGCATCAAATTGAAATAGAAGATACACACATTATTGTTGCAAGAAACTAAAATAGAAGAAGAAAATAAAAGAATTATTCACCTCAAAGGTTGGGAGGAGTCTTACTCAAAGGCCTTTGGTACAATAGGTGGGCTTGGAATTTTGTGGCGAATCAATTTGGTTGGTGTGAACATAATCAACAAGAAAGAAAATTGGATGTTATGTGAAGTCGCAAGCTTAAAAATTAAACTAATATCTTTCTTTTTAACATCTATGGCTTGGACAGAAACTTTGAAAAATAAAAATTATGGGAGTCTTTGAGCCAGAAAACAACAGAGATCAAAAGGAAAAGAATAATTCTGGGAGGATATTTCAACGTAGTTCTCAAGAAAGAGGGAAAATATGGGGGGAGCAAAATCATTTCCTCTTCAATGCGTGTATTTGGTCAATTCCTTCTATAGAATGATCTAATAGATACCTAGACAAAAAATGGAGCATATACATGGTCAAATAAATGACATGGGGAATGCCACATGAAAGAAAAATTAGACAAATTTATCTACTCACAAGACTGGTTGGAAGTAAATCTAAACTTGGAAGCAACCATACTCCCCCTTGCAAGCTCGGGTCATCTTCCTGTCAAATTAACAAGAATGGAAGAAAATAATTTTTCAAAGACCTACTTCAATTGCTTAAATGTACTGTGCCTCAAACTCGTGTGTAAAGGAAAGGCCAACCAAACTACCGTATCGGAACTATAGTTCTAGGCCGAACTATAGAGTTGGCCAAACTCTAGTAGAAACACCCAAAAATGTGTCTGGTTTACCTAGGAAAAATCCCAAATATGTGTATAGCTTCATGAGTGAAACACTCCATGCCCATCATGTGTTTTTCTGTGTTGCTTATTCAAATGGCCAACTATAGTATTTTGGTTTTCCAACTATAGTAGAACACACACTATTGTTTCTAGTTTCCAAAAACTAGAGAATCTTGGCCTGTCTCTGCTCTTGGTGGATCTTCATCTCGATATGGAAGGGATGCCAAGCGAGATGCTAGTAGGTCTTCCTCTATCTATGTTGTTGGATTTGGAACTATCTTTACCACCAGAGCATCACTATTTGGAATACCATAAAATATGGGGGAATCACTTCTAAGAGCATCATTGTATATCAAAACTAAAATAAGCTATGCTACCATCCTTGCTCCTGAAACTGATGACTTTGTTTTTTTTCTCTTTGACCATCCTATGCAAGCATCTAAACTTTCTATAGTCATTCTACCCATTGATTGACATTGAACCGATTGAATTCGATCCACCCACATTGGTAGTAGGAGAGGCGATAGCAGAGGTACTACCACTCATTGACCCAGTTGATCCAGCAGAAGCAAGGGTGGAAGTAGTTGATTCAGTTGATCCATCAGTATCAAAGGTAGAGGCACCACCAATTCTTGATTTGGTTTACCTGAAATCAATTGATCTAGTTGAGTCAGAAGCAACTATAGTTGGATAAAGTCCCCCCCTACAGGGGTGGGAGGGGATTTAGCAATTCATTGATCAACTAAGGGAGGTAGACCTCACGGAAATGACTGCCTATAGTTCCTTTGGCTGACCCTATGGTCTTAACCTCCCACCCTTTCCTTCCTATGTGGTGGAATCAATAGAACATTAGTGGAAGGAGACTCCAAAATGTATTGGGATCAAAAGATTTTTCGTCATCAATAAATTAAAGTATATCAAGAGGAAACTACAAAAATGGAATAGAACAATCTTTAAAAATGTTTTTTTTGAAAAAGAAAGACTAGAAGAAGAACTGGAAAATCTAAATAATAAGGTAATTAAAGAAGGTATGTATCAAGAAGACTACATGAAAGAAAAATAAATCATGATAGAATATGATGAAATTCTGGCTAGGGAAGAAGAATACTAGAGAACCAAATCAAGGGAGGTTTGGTTGAATGAAGGGGATGCTAACACAAAATTCTTCCATAACACAACTAAAATAAAGAAAGCACACAAAAGAATCATAGATATTCATTCTTTATATGGTAGTCTCATTGAAGATCCAAGTGAAATAAAGGAAGAAGCAATCAGTTTCTTCAAACAGCTCCTAGCTTTGAAAGGTGATAAAGATGCAATTAATGACAATAGTATTCTATCAAACATCCTGAAGCTAATGTCTTCAAAAGATAACTCTATGCTCACTAAACCTTTCACAAAGGAAGAAATAAAGGATGCAGTATTCTAATTGCACCCAAATAAATCTCCAAGACCTAATAGTTTCCCAACTTTTTCTACCATAAATGTTGGCATTTTATAGGAGAAGAGGTATGGGAAATAATGGAAGACTTCATAAGAAAAAATAAATTTTTGAAAGATATAAATAACACAGTTGTGGTTCTAATACCTAAGAAAGAGGTTTGCTCCAATTTTGGGGATTATCGCCCAATATCATTCTATAACATAATCTACCAAATTCTATCCAAAGCACTAGAAAACAGGCTTAAAAGAGTTCTAGAAAAGATAGTATCCCCAAATCAAAATTTCTTTACCCCTGGGAGGGATATAGTGTATAGTACCACACTTCCTAATGAAGCGATGTATACAATCAATAAGAAAGGCTTCCAAGCATGATGATAAAACTCAATGTGAGAAAAGATTATGATAAAATAAGATGGAGATTGTTGGCCTCCTCTAATGGTTCAATAACTAAGCCCTTAGAGCTGTGACTTAGAGATTAGACATCTACACTAAGCAGTTATCTTACTCATCATGAAGGTGCATTTCATTGTCAACCCAGGGACATGAACTTGAAATGGGTTAGCACTCTATGTGCACTAGGAATCCATTGCAGTCATCCATAAACAAGAAAAGAAACAGTACTAAAAATAAAATGTTGGAAAGAAATTAACAAAAGCACTGAGCATATATCAACAACTACATTGAGCATCAACAACTGAACTGGAAATGGATGGAAAAAATAGAAATCTCAACAAATAGATAGGAAACTACTCTGTCTACCTTGGCTGCAAGAACAGTCACATAACAGAGTTCCAATGGCTACAAGAACATACAACTATTGAAACTAAGACTAGTTACTGAACAGAAAAATAACTTTTAAACTAAATGGGTGGAATTCTCACCAAGTGGGCCCCCTTGAATGAGTCTTCCTTAAGCTAACTCAAATGCAGCAAATCAGAATATCATTTTATTCGTTGAAAACATGATTACAACATATCAGCAATATGACTGTATTACTTAAACTGGAAATGCAAGTACAATCTCATAATATCCAACCTTGTGAAACGGGGCATCTGACCATTATTTATAGAGGGAAAAGCTTTTAATTAACCCTAACTAACTAGGCAGTCGACTCCAGCAAAATAGGAGGATTCCATTTATTGAAAGTATGGAAAAGAGAGGGAGGAAATTATGCATGCACCAGATTTGGTCAAAGAAGACTTGCCCCAACGAGGATCGAGCACAACACACTTCCTAGATTTTCTCAACTAACAAACATGACCATTTAAAAGGTAGTTACAACTTCCATACGAGCTAGGAATTTCCCTCCATTGAAAGTTTCCCTCCATTGAGAGTTTTCCCTCCTTTAACCTCTTAATGACCATCTTTTTGACTTCCTTAGCAATCGACCAGCTGGCGGGAACTTCTTCCACTTTACAAGCTTCATTTATATCGGCATCTTGATGTGAACCTACATGATGACATTAGCACACACAAAACAATTGCATATCCATAATTACACTAAAGTAACATCCATTCAACCACATGTAAAATTAACATAGATAATCCACATAGCATGTTAATATCATCAAAAGTCACAAGGATAATTTCATGCCCAAGGTTCATAAATCTAAGGAAATAACATGGAGAATGTCAATAACCAGGTGCCAAAGTCTATAGTATTAATCAACAAATATATAATAAACTCTATCAAAATTGATTCATTAATTGGACTCATCATCTCCCCCCAACCTAATGATTTGTTGGTCCTCCAGCAAAGAGAGCTTTATTCCTTTTCCTTGTCAAAGCTCTAAAGTCACCAACTACCAACTATCCCAGATCAGTCTCTGCAGTATTTGAATTGGGATCCTAGTAGAACCCCTATTTTTTTTCCAATCTACTCCACCTTGGCTTTTCTGTAGCTTTCATACTGATAGTATCTGTAATCTAGTACTGGCCATAATAGAGTAGGTGGCTGAAATGTCAATGGAAGCCAATATTGGTGACTAATCCTTCCAATCTATATGTACCTAGTACTTCATTTACATGTTGCAACATAATTTTTCAAGGAATGGAGTTTATCCTGTTTCAACTGATCTGTCAAACTATTCCATCACTATGATAGGTACCCCAATACTATTTTCCCTATAGTATCAACTACCTACTCATATTCCTGGTATGCTTCATCCCTAACATGCATGATTCTATTTTTGTAGTTTGGACGATAAAGAATTATGTGCCATGTATAGTAAATGTCTGAAGGGTTATTGGATTCAGCTCTAAGAGGCAAGGGGGTATGGAGTTCTCTTTCCCTATATATTTTAAATTGTTGCCCCCAACTGACTTCATTCTGGATCCATAACATGAATTCTCTCAAATGGATATCTCCAATGTATAGCAATGGGTTCCAGTCATGATCATTAGGCACAACATAATTATGCAAGTACAATTCACATAACAGATTTTTAACTTCAAGAGGAGAGGATTGGTAGGCTTGGAAAAACTCATGTGGGGTTTCAATAGAAGGGCTTAAACCTAAAATAACCCTTGACAGTTTGAAGGAAAGATGACACTCCTTCAAATGCAGTGCATATACTCTTGGAGGAGTTCTACATGTCATCATTTGGGGTACTAAAGCTACCGCATTATCTACCTTATCCTTCAAGGCAACAATCTCTACATTCTTTCCCTCAATTTCTGCATTTTTCTTTTTGACTTCTTCCTGTAGCTTGAGTCTTTCCTTTCTCCACTCCTCTTTCCTTTGCATTTCATTCCATAAGTTCAGGGCTACAAGATTCCATGAAAAAGTGGGAGGTTTATTTTTTCCTACCAAGATCTTTCCTCATGTTGGCTCATTTTTTTCAAATGGCACTAGTTGCAGTGATTCTTGTTGTTCATCTTGCTCTAGTTGTAGTGGTTCTTGATTTTCAACCTGCTCTGCAATAGCAGCAAGCTCTGCTAATCTTATGTTTGCTTGTTCCTCAAATATGTCTTCCACCTCAACATTTACCCGCCCCTTAGGAGCTTTTTTCTCATTCCTAGGTGTTCTTCTGAGTCTAGGGCTTCTTTTTGGAGGCATATCAATAGCTGGCTCAGCTGGTTTTGATTTCTTTGGAGGGATTTTACATTTCTTAACGGCTGCAGGAAGACCAGTGTCATCAACTTTTCATTTCCTAGGGCTTTGTATTATTTTTTCTGATGTTTGCTTCTTGGCCTTCCCTTTTCTAATTTTTGCCTCTCATTTGTGCTTCCTCTTTTCTAATGACAGCCCTAGTACGAATTGGAGTTTTAGGGAGAACATTGACATTAGGGTCTGAGGATGAACTTTCTTCATCTGAATACTCTGATTCAAAGGATCCAATTTCTATTGTTGATTCAGTTGCAGGAGGTTTTGTGCCATAGGTTGAAGCTATAGGAGTGGTTTTAGCAACCCTCTCACCCCTACTAACCCTATGAGCTTGGGGATGACCTCTATGACTCACATTTTCCAATCTGAATTGATCAATGTTCACAAATTCTTCCCATGACATACCAGACACTTCTTGTAAAGATTTTTCTACTAACAATTTTATCAAATAGTGATGGGAGACAGAATTGTCCCTACCTTTTTGCATTTCAGCTGCCATGATTGCAAGGAGGTTGTACACCACATTGGTAACATTCATCCTTCTTCCATGTCTCATATGGTTTAGGAGCTTAAAATGCACATAATGGAGGCATGATTGGCGACCCTCAAAGGTAATATATTTGACAATGTAGACAACAACTTGTTTCCACTTTTCTGGCAGAGAAGTTTTCCTTGTTCCTTGCTTATCTACAACAAGCAGAGGATCACTAGGTTCAGTGAATTATGCCCTAGCTGACCTCGCATCCCTGGAAGCAAGGTATGGCTCTCCTTCAGCAGGAAAACATGTTACTTTAGCAATTCTCTCCTCAGTGGCTATAACTTCTAGCCCTTTTACCATTGCCTTCCCGTCAAAGAGTGTCTGTGCAAATTCTAGAGCAATGTCCTCATTGAAACTGTCTAGTTTGAGAAAGTAGTCCAACCATCCACAATTCCTGAATTCAGCCAGAGAGAGTGCATCCTACAGTATCACTTCATGAACTGTAGGTTCATTTCTAATTAGCTGACCTCCCATTGTTTTTTCCCACAATCAAGCAAACACTTATGCAAAATTTTCTTTCCTACAATCCCAATTTCTTCTTCTTCCCACAACTTTTCTTCAATGCTAACACCAATGTCATATGAAATTTACCTTTTCTTGGTGACATTGTGACTATGACTAAGGCAGTAAAGAAACATAAATGAGGGGTATCATCAAATGGCAGTGATTCAGTGTCATATCACACATGCAAGCCATCATTTCAACTAGATCATTCAAATTGGCTCATTTCAAAAAAAATGACATGTATGACATGTGGACATGTGGGTTCACACTAACTTAAATTAGAGCATGTCCCGCATTGTGCTAGATGTAATTATGATGTGACAAGGAAGAGTACAGATATGTGCTATGTGAAATATCAACATTAATATACAGTAATTAAATAAATGCACTTAAGATAATTAAGATATAACAATTTGTTATGCACATACCTAAAAATTTGGAGTGTCATTTGCAAAGAATGTGGAAGGGAGTATGGGTTACTTTAAAAGTATAGTTGAGCTTATTAAATGCAGTGGTGATGGAATGAAGTGATGGTGAAGTGAAGTGATGGTGGAGTTATGGAAGAGAGAGAACAGATGGAGATGGATGGACTGATGGATTTATTGATGGAGAAATGGATTCCCACAAAAGTGGAAATATTTATTGTGATTGCATACATATTTTGACTAGTCAAAAGGAGGGACACTAGGCCCGCTTCCTTCGGCTGCAAGAAGTTCAGAGGTTTGGTGTTGAATAAATTGTTGCATGAATTCTTGTTTGGAAGCTGACTTATGATATAACTTGAGATGGTGACCGTTGACCAAGAGCTTGAATCTGATAGGGTCAATGGTTGTGAGTTGAACAACACTATTGGAGAAGACTTATGCAACTTCATATGGTCCCAACCACCTAGTTTACAGTTTTCCTGCATTGTCTTGATACCTGGAGTCATAAAGGAGGGCCCAGTCACCTGGCTGGAACTTCTTTTCCTTTATGTATTTGTCATGCCATATGATTCTCTAATTTTGCACCATCTCAACATGATGAAGAGCTGACTTTCTCATCTCATCCAAGGCATTCAACTGCATGATTTTTTCCTTCTATGCCTCGAATATGTCTATCCCAAGATCTAGTGCAGTTCTAAGAGTTTTATGCTCAAACTCTATAGGAATCATGGTTGTTTTTCCATACAATAATTCAAAAGGAGTGAAACCAGTGGTTGTCTTCCAAGTGGTTCTATAAGCCCAGACAACTTCTAGCAACCTATTTTCCCAATATTTCCTATGAATTTCCACTCATTTTGTCAAAATAGCTTCTATTTCCCATTTGTCACTGCATTGGCCATTTCCTATGCCTATTGTTTAAGAGTGAATTTATGTCTCTATGCAACTCTTTTTTCCCCTTATCCACCTTTTAGAAAACCAAGTTTGCAGCTTAATTCCTTAATTAAGCCCATTGTTAGTAGCCCACTTGGCCGCTTTGGAGCGCTTCTGTATGCTTTTTGTTGGGGACGCCATGAGGGTATCGGGACGTCCAATGGTGCTTATGTCCCTAGAAATTCCTACATCTCAACTCCAAAGGCACTTCTCATTGGCAATGAAGTTGTAACACCCTTCGGCCAACCAACCCATCCAACATCTCACAATCCAAATCTTCACAACTTCTTATGAGCTATTGCACACTTCAAGTTTCCATACTTACACTCTTATGCATCCATTCTCACTCACTTCAAGCATTCAAGCACACCGTTGCAACAAAAGCTTCACTCCGTCACTTCGGTAGAGCACGTTTGGGACCATGCCATTGCAATAGAGGCTTGAGTTCCTCTCATTTCCCCTCCAAGCAACCTTGAGTTCTCTTGGTGGAGGTGGTAATCTTCCCTCTCCTCTCCTCTATCACTTGGTTGAGTAGCATAGTACTGCTTTGTAGTGTTTGCATTGTCTTTATTATACTATTTCTTTATCTCATTTTCTTGGCTATCTGTGGAGGTGGAAACACCTAAACGGGGGTCTGACTAAGGCAGGTCCGTATTCAACCACCCAACATTTTCCCTCTTGTTGTGTGTGTAGGTGTGTGTTAAGCAGGGAAGATCACCGAGAATGAATTCTGGTGAGATCCTTCTCATTCTTACACTTGCTTTTCTACTTAATAACATTAGAGAATATTTCATTTATTTACTTGTTTCATTCTGGCCTTTTAGTTGAGTAGCTAGGTTGTTAGTCATTTTATGGTCTAACCTTGCCCCTTGTTTGTTCAGCCATATGAATGACAATGCATTCTAGAGACGTTTACAAGATCACGCTATCTTCCAAAGACTGTGACTACTGCCCCTCGTAGAAGAGAGCTCCTAAGGCACACACACATAAGAACCTAAAACTGACTCTCTCACCGGGCCCTACCTTAGAACCTTCCGGGATAGAGATTGTAGGACCCTCATAATCCCTAATACTTATCCTTATACCCCACACAGAATGCTGACATCTATCACACTTCCTAGTATACTTGACTGCATCCTTATGAAGTGTGGGCCAGTAATATCCTATATTGAGAATCTTCATTTTTGTCCTCTTAGCTGCAAAGTGTCCTCCACATGGTTCATTGTGACATGCATGTAGTATATCATAGGTTTCATCCTCCCTTACAAATATCCTTAGTACATGATTTGTTCTAGTGTATAATAAACATCCTACAATCCATGAGAAAGGAAAAGTTTTCTCAATAAAAACCCTTCTCTCTTTTGGAGAGAAATGAGGGGGAACTCTCCCTGTAACAAGATAATTGGCTATATCTGCATACCAAGGTGTGTGCACACTAGTGGAAAATAAATGTTCATCAGGGAAGGATTCATCAATGACTTGAGTGTCCTCTGATGTATTCAATCTGGAGATAAATTTTTCCACAACATTTGCCTTACCCGGTTTGTCAACAATGGTGATATCAAATTCCTGCATTAGCAACAACCACCTTGCTAGCCTACCAGAAATCAAGGGCTTATTCATGAGGTATCTTATGGCTGCATGGTCTATATGGACAAAGATCTTATATCCTATTATGTAATGCTTGAACTTGTTAAGGGAATAGATGACTTCCAACATCTCCTCTATCACTATGTAATTAAACTCATATCCTTGTAGGTTCTTGTTGAAAAAGTAGATTGCATTCTCAATTGCTCCCTCTTTTTGGCCCAAGACAACTCCTATAGCATAATCAAATGCATCTAAGTGAATATGGAAAGGGAGTTCCCAATTAGGGCCTTTGAGTACAGGAGCATGGGTTAAGGCTTCTTTTAAATCAGAGAATGCTTTGTCACAATCCTCTATCCACTGGAACTCAACATCTTTAGTTAGAAGATTGTAGAGTGGTGTTGTCATCTTACTGAAATATTTTATGAAGCGCCTATAGTATCCTACATGTCCTGGGAAACTTCTAACATCTTTTTTCTTAGCAAGAATAGGAAGATTGGTAATCACCTCAATCTTAGCTAGGTCCACTTGAATTCCTTTCTGAGAGATATAGTGGCCAAGGACTACTCCTTCCTGCATCATCATAAAGCATTTATCACTATTCAGGGATAGATTATGGTCTTCACATCTCTGTAAAACTTTCTTTAGGTTTTCTAATGCTTCTGCAAAATCAGCACCATAAGTAGTAAAATCATCCATGTAGATCTCCATACAATTATGTGAGATATCTGAAAATATACTAATGACTGATCTTTCAAAGGTTGCAGGTGCATTACATACACCAAATGGAAGTACTGAATAGGCATAAGTCCCCCAATGATAGGTAAAATTTGTCTTCTCTTGATCCTCAGGTGCAATCTGTATTTGATTATAACCATTAAATCCATCTAGGAAAGAAAAATATTGCTTACCTGCAAGTGAATCCAGTACTTGGTCTATGAAAGGAATGGGAAAATGATCTTTGTAAGTGAGTTTAGTTCTCTATAGTCAATAAACTCTCCATTTAATTCTCCTTTAGGTATTACCACCACAATGGGGACACCCATTATTTTATGAGATGGGGCAGATAAATCCTGCATCCAATAACTTATGTAGTTCCCCTTTTACAATCCCCCTCAATGCAGGGTTGATTCTCCTTTGTGGTTTCCTTACTAGTGTGCAGTCATCTCTAATGTAGATCCTATGAGTACAAATCTTGGGATCCAATCCTTTCATGTCATGGTAATCCCATGCAAATGCATGTTGATGGGTCTTCAACAAGTTTGTCAAGGACAACTGTTGTTCTTTATTCAACTTGTTAATATTCAAATGTTTTCCTTATGAAACTTGTACTTGTGTGGTCAACTCAATCATGGTTGTTTCACTAATTCTTGGCATTTTTAGTTCATGTGGCAACAATGTATGAATCATATTTTTTGTTGCGGGAAGTTTAGGTGCAGGAGGAGCGGCCAGAAGTGTCTTCAATGGACATGCAGAACCAGATTCATGAGTGGATGATTCTTCATGCACCTCACAATGGTTCTGAATTATATGGGATAATACTTCATCTTCTTCCTGGAGCTACATGAAAGGAATTTTTCCTATCATCATGAGTTGTGCCACTGAATTGACTTCCTCGGCCTCTTCTTCAACATGTGGCCATATGGGGTTATCCATATCATGGGATGGTTGAGTAGGAGGGTAGAGAACAATCTTTTTAGTGCTTCTTCCATTAGAAATAGGCATGTCCCATGACTAGCATCCAATGTAAGCATTTTTTGTGGCTAACCACGACCTACCCAGAATAATGGGATACCCTCCCAATGTAGCTTTAGGGGAAAGGATCATGAAATCTGTTGGGTACTCCCAAGAGTCAAGGGTTACAACAAGGTCTTCTACTATACCATCTGGTTTGGCAGTGGAACTATTAGCAAGCTTCAAGACAAGAGGAGTAGGTCTCATATTTGCAACATTTAGTTGCTGCAGGATATCCTTAGTCATCACATTTATTTTTGCTCCCAAGTCAATTAGAGAATTCTTTACTTGGATTCCATTTATAATGACTCCTACCATAGAACTACTTGGGTTAGTGTATTTAGGAACAATAACTTTCCCAAGCATGATATATGCCAACTGTCCCACCACATGAATGGTAGTGAGGTCTTTCTTTTTCCTACCTGGATTTTTGAGACATGCTTCCTTGATTGCTTTACTATATATGGGGACATCTTTTATGGCCTAGAACAAAGGTATCTTAACACATATGTGTTTCAACTGATCTAGAATATCAAAGGTTGTTTCTTCCTTCTCTTCCTTTTGTTTAACAACTTCTAACCTTTGGGGAAATGGTGGGTCTTGATCAAACTGTTGATCTAGTTCAAGATTTTTAGGCACATTTGACTAAATAGGGGCATTCTAATGCTCCTCTTCTTCCATAGGAGTCTCGGTGATGATAGGAGTGGAAGGAGTTAGAAAAGTGGTTCATGAACGCAGATGAATGTCACTCACACTCATAGTATATGCAGGAAATTAGTTAGGATCTGCAGAATAGACTAGTTGTTGTTGTGGTTTGTTATTTGGGTTAGGTGTGGGTTGATATGGTAATTGAGTAGGTCTATGGTGCTAGAACTTGAACTAGTACGAGGAGGCATTATGGCAGGCTATTGAGGCTATGGAGGTGATCAAGATATAACCAGCTGACTAGTTTTGGCTTATTATTTTCCTCCCTCCATTAGATGTCTCGCTACTGTTTTGTGGAGGGCTACCACTCCCTGAATTACAAGCACCACTTGGGATTGCTGCCACTGCGGATATTTTTGTAATTAGCTGTATTTGGAGGGTTGTTCCAAGGTTGAGGTGGATATCCTCCATAGTTGTATGGGTATGGGGGTTTCCATTGATTACCAGATGCATAGGAATTGAAATAAGGTCCACTAAAAGATAATGTATTTGGTAGCATACCTTGTCTTGGAGCCCATGGTCTTCTTTGTGCAATGTAGAAAACTTGATCATCATCAACCTAAATTGACCTAAATTTTGGTGGAATTTTCTTGCTATCAATGTTGGCTACCATTTTCCATCTACAGTTCTTCTTCTTTTGTTTGCAATGAGGACAATATTCTACCAACATTGCCTCTGCCTCCTCTTGTTTCTTCTTTGCTTGAAGAGTGTCTAGCTAAGTAGCCATATTTTTTATGATATCCTGCTTGAAATTTTCCAACAAATGAGTGATTTCCATCCTTGAGACTCCATTGGTGGAGGATTTACCCATAGAGGATTGATAACCTCTTCCTTTCTTCAGAGCTACCCTAGAGTAATTTTGACATATATTTTTAATATCATCCCAAGGAACTTGGGTGATATCTCCTCCTCCCATTAGGTCCAGTGCATCAATGCAGCTCTCATTGATCCCTCTAAGGAAGAAATTTTTTTGAGACTCTTCATTGAGTGTATGATGTGGATATTTATACAGGAAAAATAGGAACCTTGAAATATAGTCCTCCAAATTCTCATCTTCCTTTTGTTGCATCTTGAAGATATCATCTCCTCCTATCACTTCCCTATAGTATTCCTTTGTAATCATCAAGAAAATTTGTTTTCATATTTATCACCTCTTCAACATTCTACCTAAGCTCATAAACCATCTTAATGCAGCCTTCTTTCAAGGTGAAACAATTTAAGCCTATGAGCATCAGCAGCATAGTCAGTTTTGCGAGGATATCAACCCAAACAAGAAAGTGCCAGGGTCTTCTGTGACAAGCCCATAGAACTTAGGAAGAACTGAAGCATGGATGTTCTTGAGATTATCAACTTCATTCTGATGAGTGATAGGAAATAGAAAAGATGGTTGGTTGGGTCTGTTTGGATTTGCATGAGCCATATCTGCTTGATGGAGTGCCAAAGCAAATGGATTCTCAATCAGGTTTTGGGCAGCTTGGTCCTCAGAGGAAGCTTCAGAATTGGTCAAATTGGGAAATGCATCAGCAAAGGATGTCCCTCCTCTTCTTCTTCGTCTCTTGGCATATTTTGAAACTCAACTAGTTGGTTATCAGGATTAGGGTCATTAGGAAGAAATCTCCCATGAGCATCTCTTCTCTTGCCTCTATGCATGAAGTATTAACTCAGTATCAGCCAACTCACACAAAGAATTGGTGAAAGAATGGCAGATCATTACTTTTCTCAAATGAAGGGTATGCTAAGAACAAACTTCAGAGATACTAAAGCAAGAAAGAAACTAGAAATGACTCCAAATAACTTCCTAGTTTGACACCATCCCTGGAAATGACGCCAAAAATGTTGGCCTCCTCTAATGGTTCAATAGCTAATCCCTTAGAGATGCGACTTAGAGATTAGACATCTACACTAAGCAGTTATCTTACTCATCATGAAGGTGCATTTCATTGTCAACCCAGGGACATGAACTTGAAATGGGTCAGCACTATATGTGCACTAGGACTCCACTGCAGTCATCCATAAATTAGAAAAGAAACAGTACTGAAAATAAAATGATGGAAAGAAATTAACAAAAGCACTGAGCATGAATCAACAACTACACTGATCATCAACAAATGAACTGGAAATGGATGGAAAAAATAGAAATCTCAGTAAACAAACAAGAAACTACTCTGTTTTCCTTGGCTATAGGAATAGTCACATAACAAGAGTTCTAATGGCTACAGGAATAGACAACTGCTGAAACGAACTAGTTACTAAACAAAAAAATAAATTTTAAACTAAATGGGTGGAATTCTCAACAAGTGGGCCCCCTTGAATGAGTCTTCCTTAAGCTAACTCAAATGCAGTAAATCAGAATATCATTTTATTCCTTGAAAATATGATTACAACATATCAACAATATGACTGTATTACTTAAACTGGAAATGCAAGTACAATCTCAGAACATCCAACCTTGTGAAACGGGGCATCTGACCATTATTTATAGAGGGAAAAGCTTTTAATTAACCCTAACTAACTAGACAATCAACTCCAGCAAAATAGGAGGATGAAATTTATTGAAAGTATGGAAAAGAGAGGGAGGAAGTTATGCATGCGCTAGATTTAGTCAAAGCAGACTTGCCCCAACAAGGATCCAGCATAGCACACTTCCTAGATTTTCTCAACTAACAAACATGACCAATTAAATGATAGTTACAACTTCCATACGAGCTAGGAATTTCCCTCCATTGAGAGTTTTCCCTCCTTTAACCTCTTAATGACCATCTTTTTTACTTCCTTAGCAACTGACTAGCTGGCAAGAACTTCTTCCACTTTACAAGCTTCGTTTATATCTGCATCTTGATGTGAACCTGCATGATGACATTAGTACACACAAAAAAATTCCATATCCATAATTACCTTAAAGTAGCATCCATTCAACCACATGTAAAATTAACATAGATAATCCACATAGCATGTTAACATCATCAAAAGTCACAAGGATAAGTTCATGCCCAAGGTTCATAAATCTAAGGAAATAACATGGAGAATGTCAATAACCAGGTGCCAAAGTCTATAGTATCAATCAGCAAATATATGATAAATCCTATCAAAATTGAACCATTAATTGGACTCATCAGAGATTTCTAATTAGAATCATGGAAAAGCTTAGCTTTTATAAAATTTGGCTTCAAATAGTCTTCTATTGCATCTCATCAACAAGGTATTCAATTCTAATTTTCCATGTGGTTTTTTTGAAACAACGAATGGAATAAGGCAAGGGGACCCAATCTCCCTCATCCTATTTGTTATAATGGTCAAAGCTCTTAGTAGGCATATTGCATTTTACCAAAATCAGGGACTTTGGAAAGGTTTGCAGATTGCTTAAGGTGTAGAGGCGACTACTGACCAACAATTTGCAGATGATATAGTTTTGAATGGAGAGGAAACATTAAGTGAGGCTGAAAGAATAAAATAATGTATTAGGGAATACATCAATGCCTCATGTCAACAAATAAATATAGATAAATCAAAAATCTACTTATATACAAAGAAAACAATGCAAAAGTGAATAGCTAAAGTATTAGGATAAACCATAGATGAAATCCCATGTAAATATCTTGGTGTGCCCTTGTTTAAAGGCATTATAAGAATGTGCCTATGGGAGCATATTTAAAAAAATATATAGTGACAAATCCAAAATGTGGTGGGGGAAATGGCTAACTCTAGCAAGGCGGATAATAATGATAAAGGCAGTACTTTCTGCAATACATATATACTTGATGTCTTGCATGTAATTAATGTCCAAAGCAGTTTCAGGCCTAGAAAGTATTTTAAAACATTTCCTGTGGGAAGGCTCAAATGAGAAACATAAAATCCCCCCGGTCCATTGGGGTAAAGTATGCAAAACTCAGGTGGAAGGGGTGCAAGTATAAGGAATATGAAGGCTCACAATTTGGCATTAGGTGCCAAACTAATTTGGAAAATGTACCAACGTCCATCATTATTGTTGTGCAAAATAATGCAAAAAAAATGCATAGATAATTTGAATCAAGAAAGAATACTCACAATTGCAAATGCTCGTAATGGATCTCATGTGTGGAACATGCAAAATTGCAAACATATAATTATAGATCACCTAACATGGAAACTAAATAATGGAAAGTAAGTCATATTTCTAGAAAGATTCATGGGGGGGCTATAAGCCATTAATTGAATACCTCGAGTTGTCCCCCTACATTCCCACCATCAGTAGCAGGTTTAGAAACTATGTTTGAGACTATGTCAAGATGGATGAAAATGGTAAAGGCAGTTAGTTGAACCTTAATTCCCTCCCCATGGAAGATATAATAAAGAAAAGGTTAATAGAAATTTTGCAAGAAAGACAAGTTTTCTTAAATAAAAAACCAGATAGAATAATTTTATGCAAGGAAAAAATTGGAGATTATACAGTCAATATGGGATACCAAATCCAAATGAAACAAGAAGGTAATTATCCTCAAAAATTATGTTTGGGCAAGTGGGTGCTACCCAAGGTAGATGTATTTACATCGACTGCCCTCCATGGAAGAATCTTAATAAGTGATCATTTGAAAACAATAGGGATCAAAGGACCAAATTGGTGTGTCATGTGTAACAAGAATGAAGAGAATGCAAATCACTTCCTTTTAAACTACTCTTATGCAAAACAAAGTTGGGATTGGCTACTAAAAAAATTAGGTTAGGCAACTCCTAGAAGTAACAAACTCTAGGAATTCTTTCTCACCTGGCCAACATTTAAGAAAGAGGCATTCTGGGGTCAAATATGGAAGGTTGCCCCCTCAATCATGATCTAGAATATTTGGAAGGAACAAATAGAAGAATATTTCAATACAAGTGAAAGACAGTAAGTGAATTAATACCAATCATTGAAAGAAAAATTACTAAATGGATGAACCCCCATATCAAGTTGCAGAGGAAAATAAAATTTACAATTTGAGACGATGATTTCATGAAAAGATGGCAACTTCTCAAGGTTCCTCCCTTCTTCCAATATGCCCTAGACTCTAAATTTAAAAGATCAAAGGCAAAGTGGAACCCCCCTCCAAGGGGAAAACTGAAGTTAAATACACATGGTGCTTCCCAAGGAAATCTTGGGGAATCTATTGTTGGATGTCTAAGACACAATGAGAATGGCCAATTGGTTGTAGCTAAATCAATAAAACTACCAATATCTACAAATAATGTTATAGGGATTGAAGGAATTATGTGTGGATTATTGCTTTGTAAAGAGCAAGGTTTGAAAAATATCAAAGTGGAATTTGATTCAATAATATGTATAAATATAATCACATATGGAAAAATTGATGATTGGCATCTACAGTTCAAAGTATCCTGAATAAAAGAATTATTGCAAGAGGTGCAGGAAGACTCAATTAAGCACATATATCAGGAAGAAAATAAGACCACATATTTTGTAGCTAACCAAGGCATTGATCAACTGGAAACGTCTCTCTTTGGAGACCAAGCGGACATATGGTAAGGTTTGGAAGTGCTAGTTTCATCAAATATGAAAGCTTGAGACAACACGACACTAATTAAGAAACCACAAGCAGATGATGGGTTGGAGGAATAAATCTCATTGGAAGACTTAATCTTAAATGCATAAATCATGGGGAAAGTACAAGTTAAGAGGTTGATCCCTTTATCCTAGACTAACTTTGTTTTAGTAACCATCATGGTCGAACTGACCATTATCATAATATAAATACCTTCTTCTCCAATATTTTGATGGCTTAGGTTCGAGTTAAGGAAGCCTCAACATCCTACTAAATCATCTCTAAGAGACAAATTTCTAAAATAAACATCTAAAGTGGTCTTTCTCTCATCAATTCCTCGAATAAGGGACTTCTCTCAATGCCTCTTATCCTCAAAAATCAAAACTAACCAAAACTTGCATTACACTACATCTGGACTATATGGAATCATGGTCTCGATGGTCAAATCTAAATCAAGGACCAACCATGGTCTAGTTTATTTGAAACCTAAATCCCAATATTTAAGTCTCGGTGCTATCTATAACAAAGGGAAGCTATTCAAAAAAATCCTTCTCTTGGATTTACAGAACATTGAAAAATCTTTGATCTGAATCATTACTAGCCAAAATCTATTTGTAATTCAATGGATGAGTAGGATACATGTGTCCCAAAATGGAAAATACATTAACAAGTACTATTTTGAAGCTAACATACAAATCTACTTCCTTCTTTCAGAATATTTAAAAACCCTAAATCATTATCAAATTTTTGCAATTCGATAAGGGACCCATTAAGGGTCCATCTAAATCATGGATCTGGGACCCTCTTCCCTTCTTCTTTTGTGCCTTATGTTCCCTAGAACCACAATAATTTTGAATTCATGGAGCTAATTTACTTACAATTGTTATTGAAATGCCTAAGGAGTGGTTTAGGGTAGACTGGTTTCCCCACATCATTTGTTCATCCCCAAAATCTTGGGCTTCACAGAAGGTTTTTTTTTTTATCATGTATGTGGCCCATTTGCTAAATAATGGATAAAGAGAAATTCAGATACCCAAATTTTTCTTAATCATTCTAAAATCAATGCACATTTCACATCCTTATATTAGTAAATTCCAAAAACCCAATTAAAAGAAAATAGCTTTCAAGAACATTCAACATTATGTGGTAACCAAAATTCAAAAATTAAACTTCAAATGTGTTGAAATGAACAAGACAACTAAGAGGGGGGTTAATTAGTTGTAACAAATTAAACCTTCAATACCCTCAACAATAATCAAATCCACAAGCACTCATTAAGTCCTTATTCTATTATATTGATTAAACATGAAATGCAAATAACAAAAACTAAAATCACAACACCACACACATAAGAACACCAGATTTATGTGGAAAACCCAATCAGGAAAAAACCATGGTGAGGATTAGCTCACAATATAAGTAATTGCAAAATTGGTATAAAGAGGTTGACTGCCATAATAGGACACATTGTCCAAAAAGGCTCACAACCAGAGCTCACTTCCACAGAAAGAATACAAGAAGATAGAAGAATAATTTTACATAGAGAAAAACTTTTCAATGCAACAAGGAGTCCACCACAATTTCTCACACACTTTCGCAATCTCACATGAAATATTTTGAATGCCTTCAGCTCACTGCCTTCGGGACCCTAACATGAAATTTGCACTACTCTACTCAAATTCGCATCACATACACTTTACTCACATCACTCTTCACATCTATCTTTCTTCTTGCTCTTTCCTTCACCCTCTTGCATCAACACCATTCATATTTATATCAACCTCTACCTGAAAACTTTCTCCAATGTCGGCCACTAGCCATTATACTTTCAAATTCAAACTAGTTCAGCACCTAAACATTCCCATGATGCATAGGAAAGAAAGGCGAGCTACATAAATCCTTAATTAGGACCCAAATAGATCCTAATACACTTCAATACGCTTCCACAAGCCTCACATATAGTGTTAAACACAAGGTCGACCAACACCCGTGCAAAACACCATAACCATTAAGTACATGCCTCCTTAGATTAAGCTGAAAGTTTCACAAAACATAATTTACTTGAATTCAATCCATAACAATCCATGAACATCTTAAGATTCATTGAATACATCATCTAAGCTTGCATCAATAAATACTTTAACTCAGGATAACTAATAACTCTTGTTTGCACACTGATAACTGAAACTCATATTGAGCTACACCAAATCAAGTAAAAACATGATCATAGAAAGATAAAGACATTATAAGCAACTTCCCAAATCCACACAACCTGAAACCAAATAGCAAAGAAACGTGGAGCAAATACATTTCTCCCAGACAGTAGAAAATGTTACTGAACAAATGACTCACACACTGGTGAAAATATCTCACACTATACAATGATCTAGAAACCCAAATTTTGAATATAGCAACCTCTATCAACCTTGAATAACCTATAAGATCCACACAGGCATAACATCAACACAGATAGAACATAGAGCACAATACAGAGCACACTATGATCATTTTCACAACACAGTTTACTCTATTTATTAAACTTTCTCAAAAGAACTTGGAAACCAAGTTCCAGAACCATCATCTCAGCTCATTGCCTCAATCCAACTCATCTTCAAACTCTACAATAAAAGAATAGCTCCATGTACTCACAACACTTCCTATAGGTGTCAACTACACATGCACAACCTATTTTCCTCTTTTCACAATTTTCTCAATATCCTCAACATCTTCATCCCACAGTTGACATTAATGACAACACCAGTCAGTAGACTTCTTGTTGACATCAATGACAACACTGTCATTCTTGCAACAATCTCCCCCTTTTTCATTGATGGAAACACAAGATGTGAAAATCCACCAAATACCATACAACAGTTTTGAACGCTCACTCTCTTTTTCTTCAGATGATCTTCTCCCCCTGAGAAGATAAGTTATGTCATTTTTTTCACATTTCTTTCTCTCCTCCTTTGACATCAATGGAAAAAAAAATGTTTAGCATTGTTTCCCTCTTTGATACTGAAAAATTTCTTGCTCTTAATACTCCCCCTTAGGAGTACACCCAACTAAATCAGCAACACAATGACAACACATGATACTACCTACTCCCCCTGAGAGGTAGCCACCAATCATCAATCTAGAAAAGAGATAAATCCATAGATCCACTTTAGTGATGCACCTCTATATGCATCTAGTTCAGGAAATGAGGGGCAATAACCCCCAACTTCTCCTGAAGATACTCAAAAGTATCCTTAAGAAGAGCCTTAGTAAATATGTCAACAATTTGATCCTTTTTAGGAACATACTCAAGCTTCACTTCATTCTCCATGACCTTCTCTTTCAAAAAGTGATATTTGATAGATATATGCTTTTTCCTTGAATGCATCACTGGATTCCTTGAAATGTTTATTTCACTTGTATTATCACAGAAGATAGATATAGTTCATCAAATACAACTCTAATATCCTTCAAAGTTTTCCTCATCCATAATACCTATGTACAGCATGATGTTGTTGCAATATACTCAGCCTCACAGTGTATAAAGAAATTGAATCTTGTTTCTTGTTTAGCCATGATACCAACCTACATCCAAGAAAGAATGCATCACCACTTGTACTTTTTTTGTCATCAACACAATTGTGGGAGTAAATGGTGACTTCCCAACACTCCCAAGAATAGTTGCTAGACCAAAACCACTTCCACAAGAGAGAGAATGGCAAGAAAGCTTGCTTCACAATGTAAGATTGAATAATGGTTGAATATGACGAATTTACATGAGATGCCTTGCTTATAAAGTCAAGGTAGAGATGTAGGATTAGACAAGATCATGACAAGTGTCTAATCCTATAACATGAGACAACTGACTACCTAGGAATCAAGCAATCCTAGCTAGATAAGATAAGTTCTAGAAAATCCAACTAAGACTTCTAGAAAGAATCTTATATCCTAAGTAAACTTAACATGTGAATATGTCCCATAATTACCTAGTGAATGAATTAGTATTTAATATCCAAGAAAGAATGCATCACCACTTGTACTTTTTTTGTCATCAACACAACTAACCCAATCTATATTTGTATAAGCAATTAATATGAAATCGGTATCCTTAGGATACCACAAACCATATTCTGGTGTTCCTCTTAAATATCTAAATATTCTCTTTACTGCTGCAACATGTGTTTCTTTAGGATCTTCTTGAAATATCGCAACAAGATAAACTACATGCATGATATTTGGTCTAGTAGCAGTTAGATATAGCAGTCCTCCAATCATAGATCTATACTTGCTTTGATTAGCCTTAGGTGAATTATCATCTTTTCTTAATTTACAACCAATCACCATAGGAGTACATACCGATTTGGAGTCATCCATTCCAAACTTCTTCAACATTTCTTTGACATACTTGGACTGTGAAATGAAATTCCTTTATCTGTTTGATTAATCTGTAGCCTAAGAAAGAAATTCATTTCCCCAAACATTGACATCTCAAATTCTTTCCACATATCTTCAGCAAACTTCTTGCACATAGCCTCATTTCCACCAAATATAATGTCATCCACATATACAACTACTATCAAGATCTTGTCCTCCTCAATTTTAAAGTAAAGATTACTATCCGTGGAGCCCTTGTTGAAACCTTATTGTATCAAGTACCTATCCAATCTTGCATACCAAGCTTTAGGAGCTTGCTTCAAACCATATAGTGTCTTCTTCAACTTACATGCCATGTCCGGTTGATTTGACAATTGAAAGCCTTCTAGTTGTTCCATATAAACCTCTTCTTCCAATTCTCCATTCAGAAAAGAAGACTTCACATCCATCTGATAGACCTTAAAATCTTTATGTGTTGCAAATTCCAAAAAAAATCTTATAGCTTCCATCCTATCCATAGGAGAATAATTATCCTCAAAATCTATGCCTTCTACTTGTGAGTAACCCTTACACACAAGTATTGCTTTGTTCCTAACAACATCTCCATTCTCATTCAGTTTGTTCCTGAAAACCCATTTCGTTCCAATTATGTTCTTATTTTCTAGTCTAGGAACCAATTCCCAAGTCTGATTCTTCTCTATTTGTATAAGTTATTCTTCCATTTCCTTCATCCAATGTTCATCCTTACATGCTTCAGTTATTGATTTAGGTTCAACTTTAGAAAGTAAACAAAAGTTTACTTCAACTTCAGCAACTTTACTTCTTGTCAGTACACCTTTCCTCTTATCTCCAATAATCTAATCTTCGGAATGATTCTTCTACACATACTTAGGGGTTTTAGGGGTCTTCTCTAGAACTTCTTCCTTTTCATTTTGTACCTCTTGTTCATCAATTATTCCTTCTACTCTTTTGTAATCAGGTTCATCTGACACATATCCATCGACTACAATAGAATTCTACACATTTTCATCAAATTTAACATTTGCACTCTCAACTATCTTTCTCAACCTCTTATTGTAACATATGTAAGCTTTTCTCTTAATAGAATATCCAAAGAAGATACCTTCATCTGACCTTGCATCAAACTTTCCTAAGTTTTCTTCATCTCTTTTGATATAGCATTTGCTTCCAAACACTCTAAAGTACTTCACAGTAGGAATCTTTCCATACCATAGCTCATAAGGAGTCTTTGTGTTGTTAGCTCTAGCTTGAACTCTGTTAAGTATGTAAACAGTAGTGTGAATAGCTTCTCTCCAATAGACATCCAGTAGATTTTCCTCTTTCATCATAGTCCTTGCAACTTCCTGAATAGTTTTGTTTTTCCTCTCAACAACTCCATTTTTTCAAGGAGTTCTAGGGGTATACAAATGCCTCTTTATTCCATGAACTTCACAAAACATGTTAAACTCGTTGGAGGTGAATTCGTCACCTCTAACAGACCTTAAACACTTTATTTTCAAATCCATTTCATTTTCAACCAAAGCTTTAAATGCCTTAAATTTGTCCAATGCATCAAATTTATCTCTAAGAAAAGTAACCCATGTCATTCTAGAGTAATCATCAATCAAAAGCATAAAGTACCTTTCACCTTGTAGACTTATCACCCTTGTAGGACCACAAAGATTTGTATGCACTAATTCCAACAGTCCGGTAGCAATGTTCCTTTCCCTTAAAGCTACTCCTTGTTTGTTTTCCAAATTGACAACTCTCGCAAACAACATTGATAGGTTTTATAATCTTAGGTAAATCTCTCACATCATGAACCGAACTAATTCTTGCCAAATTATCAAAATTCATGTGACACATCCTTCGGTGCCATAACCAACTATCATTAACCTATGACATAAAGTAATGACCATCAACACCCTTAAGTTGATAGATTTTGTCTTCTATTCTCTTACCTGGAACAATCATAGTTTCAAATCCTTTTTGGATCTCACAAACTTCATCCTTAAACACAAGATTGTATCCTTTACTACACATTTGTCCAACACTCAAGAGATTATGTCTCAAGCCCTTAACATAGTAAACATTTTCAGTATTATGCTTGCCATCAAAACTTATTGAACCTATTCCATAAATCTTAGTTCTTTTAATTCATCTCCAAATTTAACTAACTCTCCATCATATTTTTCAAGTTTAACAAACTTACTTTTGCTCCTTTTCTCGAAGCATTACCAACCAATAACAATTTTATCTTCTTGACATGAAAAGTAGATACCAAAGTACCTTCAACCTTATCCTTCTTCTTCGGTATACTTTCCTTCACACAACTTTCAGGGTTACCAAAACCAGATTCTTCTTTTATATCCAAAAACAGACATTCATTATCATCAAAATCTCCATAATCAAATTCATCATCAGAAATACCAGCATCTTCTCTCACGTAGTAAGCTTTCCTAATAATCTTTCCTTCATTTCCTTTCCCTTCTCTATGTTTATTTCTTTCAACTATCTTAGGACATCTAGAAGCATAATGACCTATGTCACCATAGCTAAAACATTTGAAAGGTAATTTACCTTGATACTTACCGGTGCCCTTTTTCATCTTTCTCATGAAGTTAGCTTCCAAATCATCAAGATATTCTTCACTTGATTCTTCAACCTTCTCTGATTTTACAGCCTTAAATACAGTCTCTACTTTTGTTCCTTTCTTCAATCTTCTCATTTCAAATGCAGTCAGAGTGCCAATCAACTAATCTCTGGAGTATTTATCAAAGTTAGTTGTTTCTTCAATAGAAGATATCTTTTCACTGTAACAATCTGGAAGAGATATGATAATTTTATTCACCACTTTAGATTCTTTAACTATTGCACCAAGGCCTCTCATATCACTTACGAGTTCATCAATTCTCTGAATGTAGCCTTTAACTATTTCATCCTCAGAAATTTGCATCATTTCAAACTATGCCTTCAAGCTCTACAACTTTGCTTGCTTGACTTTCGGATCTCCTTCATAAATGCTTTCTAACTTATCCCAAACTTCTTTAGTAGCCTTCAAACCTGTAACTTTAACTAATTTAGTTTTTGAAAGACTATTTGTAATAATGTACATCGCCTTAGCATTGATCTCATGCGCTTTGACATCTGCACTTGTACTTGGACCATTCGTATTTGAAGTGTATGTAGTCTAATAAGCCTTCTCAATTTCAGATCCTTGAGCGCATAAATATCTGTCCATCTGTGTTTTCTAAAATACATAATTTGTGCCATCGAATCTTGGGTACTCCAAAGGAATCTTGTTCACCATCCAGGATCTACCTTAAGTGGTTAAGCTCTTCTTCAATGAACCTCGCTCTGATACCAATTGTTGAAATGAAAAAGACAACTTAGAGGGGGGTGAATTAGTTGTAGCAAATTAAACCTTCAAAACCCTCAATAGTAATCAGATCCACAAGCACTCATTAAGTCCTTATTCTATTAGATTGATTAAACATTAAATGCAGATAACATAAACTAAAATCACAA
>VDFB02366927.1:0-29657 GCA_007258455.2 Sequoia sempervirens | reverse complement strand
AAAGTAGCTACCATAGGGCGGAGCTGTAACTATTAGAATAACTTAAATGAATTTGAGAATTACAATCAGATTTGAACAAGAAAGAATGACTGCTAGTACTACTGTCAGTTTTACAAACAAGAAGCATTCGCCTGCCAATATCTCATGAAATTACAGGATCAGCATTACATCATTGAGAACCACTCTTATCTTGGATAGTGATATCAAAACCACAATGCTTTCAAGGATCAAATACTGATTTCTGTTTTCTGTTACAAATCTGCTCATTAAATGCATAAACAGCAGTCTAATGAATGACTTAAATGCTCATATCTTCCACGTATGACCTCCGATTGACTAGAGATTAAATGCACTAAGCCTTAACCAAGTAGACGCCTAAGATGA
Source organism: Sequoia sempervirens (assembly GCA_007258455.2). NCBI lineage: Eukaryota > Viridiplantae > Streptophyta > Pinopsida > Cupressales > Cupressaceae > Sequoia > Sequoia sempervirens. The sequence goes on along the minus strand of VDFB02366927.1, from coordinate 29,273 downwards.
GACACTGAAAACAGATCTAAAACCCACACATGAATTATGCACGAATCCCAATGTCATTAAATGGTACGGCCCAGCTGAAGAATTCGACTTGGCATTAAAAATTCAATTCACAACATTAAGACCTATAAATTGGAGAAAATGAACGCTCCTTACAAACTTAAAGATTGATGCAATACCCAGAACTAGCATTTTTGTATTTTTTGAGATATGAGTAAAAACATGGATCTGCTGTATCAAAACAGCAACTCCAGAAAAGTTATGAAATGCAAAAATCTGAACTTCAAGCAATAACTCTACAACAATGCAAAACTTACTATAAAATCGCTCAAATAATCGAACCTCTCCACTAGGTGCTGTCTCTCAAGCACGAAGTCGAGCCCAGACTAGGAGGCATTCATTCCTCGAAGCAATTCCGCAACCAATTCGGCAGCATAACATTAGCATAGACAAAAGATCCCCAAATGAGACCCCAAGGCTGTCTTTTATAAGCTTCTGTTGACCTTCCTTGAAACCCTAACACCTTTTCCAAAGTCAAAACCCTAATCCCACAAAATGGCGTCCTTTTCCAAGCATCATTAATTTTGATTTCATTAAATATTTCACTTAAATAAATGCGCCCTCCTTAAAGCCTAGATTGGACTTTGATAAATTTCAACATAAATTTAATATTCCCTCAATGATGGCGCCACCCTTCAAGTCCACCTTTTAAAATAACATTAAGTTATTCGACTAGGCCAAGGTCATAAAATAACATTTAAAATATAATGTTATTTTTAAGTGAAATAATCTCATTTCTCCAAAACTGCATTCTGAAGTCCGAAACTGAATACGCCACTTGAGTCAACTGAAAGGGAAAGTCAACTGCCTGAGACAAACCTGTTAGCTGCTAAAAGTAGAATTTACTAAAAATAGTAAATTCCTAGAAAATGCTCTGAATGCCGAGATGAACATACCCCTGCGAAGCTCTCTGAAAACCCAGAAAGAATCCGCCATTGAATCCATCATCTCTGAGCAATGACCTCCTCAAAAATAGGAAACCCTAATTTATCTTCCGACTAGCCTTCGGGTTCCCAAAGAAAAGGCCAATGGTTATTGGAAAGATCAGGTTTGAGAAGGGGACATTACAATCCGCCCTTCCCAAAATTGCTTGTCCTCAAGCAATACCGCCACAACTCCAGTAATTTGAAGACTAATCCATACGCAACAAGTATGATCCCTGGTTCCCAAATGCGTCTCAGGAAAAACCCACCATGCCGATGCTGCACCACTCTGATCACATCAATGAAAATATCATGTTAATGCTACACTGACTCCCCTTGTAACTCCAAAGTGTTACCATCTATGATTCTCAAACTGAAAGATCTTAAAGGAAATCAAAATCATGCAACATCTCATGTCCACGATCCCCTGAGTTAACAGTATCAACCATACTACTGTCAATCACCATTCTGAGCAATAGGAGAGATAGACTATTCAAATCAAAATCGAACTCCTTCCCATACCTCCACATGGTAACAAATGGGACCATGCCTGCAAGTGTGACCTCTACACATCTTCTTGCAAGGAGGGAAGCATTCTTTTGCAAGAGCTCCACAAACTCAAACTCATGTCTCCGCATACAGCTACCATGCCTCATCTGAATTATACTTGCACAACTATGAAGACTACAGAAAACAATCATAGTTCCAACCCCATGAGTCTCCGAATGGTGAACCAAAGCATGTGAGCTACTGCTGTCATGAATCAATACTGAGAGTAAACTGTCAAAGTTTACATCATCAACCATCATAAGATGAATTTGGAGGGTAGGAAAAGTGTGAAGGAACAAATAATTACTGCTGATCAAGACTAGGATCAGCGCAGTGCAATCTGATTCTCGAGTCCTACCCAAGGGAAAACAACAGCACCACTCCAAATCCCAAGCGTAAGCATGTGAGATGACCATCGAGCTGCAAAGTGACACCTCCAAGGTGGTTGGAAAACACACTAGATTCATCTCCATGAGAGAACTACCACCTCTTTGATCAGGAGTGATGAACCAACTCTCCTGAATGCGAGAAACGCAACATGTAAGGTGGCTGGTCTGCCTCAAACCAGCAAGCTCGTGTCTCAAAATCAGCCCTTGTCTGAGCTGAAAGTCACTTCCAAGAACTACCGATCGTTGATCTTTCCAGCCCATATTCAAAATTTCTCTCCAATCCATTTGTCGAAGAACAAACGGAACCATCAAGTAGCTGGAAATGAAGGGAACAACATCAACAAGTCTGGAAATTTGTCCCTTATCCCTCCAAGAATCTTTTCCATAAGTAATAAACTCTGACAACCCAAGTTGAGAATCCCAAGCATGGATACCCAACTGAAAGTGATTTTCAACACCCTGCAAAGAAATCTCTACACATTCCCAAGTGCTAGTGAGAACCAAGTGCCTTCTCACGAAACTGATGCCCCATCTAGTAAATCCTTGAAGCTTAACCATGAAAGCTTCCACATTAAGGGAGTATGAAACATAGAGTGGCTTCAAATTCAGCTCCCAAAACTGATCAATATGATTCCAAACATCATTCCACCTAAGGGATGGATTGTCAAGAGTGCACCCACCAAAGTCTAGTTCACCTTTTTCCCATTTCCCCTGAGTAGTAGGTCTGAAATCTTCACTCGTTGCTGCTGTAATGAAGTTACCAACAGCCACCAAGACTTGTCTCATCAACACCTTGATGTCATAGATGTTGAAATTACCTTGCTTCGTCACCTCCCATGTAGAACCTCCATCCTCAAACCCACTTATGCATTCATGACTAATCAGCAAACGTGGCACATCCACATGGAATGAGATCAAAGCATCCAAGCACTAGAAACCATACTCAGTCTCATTCTTTGTTTCATCTTCCATCACATAGAGAGGATTGCCATAATCTCCTTCATCACCTTCTTCAAAGAGAGAATTGTCAAAATTTGAAAAGTTATTCCATCCATCTTGCTGATCTAAATCTGCACTTGTAACTTCAGTCCTTCTCGTGAAACCTTCAAGGTCAAACTCTTCTCGAAGACTATCAAGCTCACAAAAAACTTGCTTGATTTCTTCGGCTTTATGTGCATTCTCTTGCTTTGTGAAAATTTTGAAATCAGCAAACTGATTTTCTATTTCCATTAATGCCATTTGAGTTTCTTCTAGCGTAGCTCTTGTTGATCCAAGCTCCAGAGAAAGTTCATCAATCTTTCTCACTCTATCTTGAGAAGCACAAATGGTCTTCTTTGCAACTTCAATGGCATAATCACGATCTTCAACCAAGTGCATGTACTCGGACTTCAAGGTTACCAAAGAGTTTCTAATAAGTTGCAGATTGGGAAGAGCAACTTCATCTTTCACTCCTCTTTGTCTCTCTTCAAGCTGAGCCTTCCAGTACAATTCCTCAACCAAGCTATGTGTGTGATCAAACAAGGATAAAGCTTGCACTTCCTTGTCAATGGACACCTTGAATTGTTTGTCCCAATCATGAGAATTCAAAGATGATGAACTGCTGATAGGCTGCAACTGAAAATCAGCACCTTGTCCCTTGTCTTTGCTGCCTTCATTGCTGCTCCAACATTCATGAACTTCGCCATTGACTAGTGGAGAGTGCTCATTGTCAAAAAAAACATCATACTTCACAGATTCTTTGACCCCAAGTTTGCAATCAGCTTCAAGCATTGGAAAATCATATTTGTGTTTAGTAACACCTTCAAACTCTACATCATCAAGAGCCACTTGGTCTTCTTGTTCAAAGGCTATGGCAGCCCCTAACTTGAACGAAGAATCATCGAATGTTGTTCTGAAAGTTTTAGAAGAAACAACATCCTCCTTGGTGGCTGAAACCAACTCGAAAGGGTCACCATGGAACTCTTCAGAGCAAGCTTCTTCATCAAAGACAATTTTTCCTTTTGTGCCCTCCTTATAGCTTGCGATGCAAACGAAACTTTGGTCTTCATCAGGATCAAAGGGAAATTTGTCCCACAAAGGTTCTCTTTCATACGTTGGTGCCAAAACACCTGGATCCCAAATGCTAGTGGGTTGATTAAGATGATCAATAGGAAAAAACTTATCATGCTCCCTTTGTAGTGATGACTCTTTGAATAAGTCAAGTCCCAAATCCCTCAAACTGATATCGTCAAAAACATTTCTCTCCAAAGACCGAGTTTTCTGCTCAAGCCCAAAGTCACCATCATAATGAAGTGAAAAGTCTTCATTGCTTGCTGTTTTGAAAACTTCACCGTCATTATCTTCACCATGAGGAAGTATGTCACTGATTTCTTCATGTGGAACTTCTTCAAAAGTTGAGCCAGCAACATGAAGAGAATCATTTTTTACCAAATCTTCAATATGACCTTGTATAGACTCTTTGGAATTATCTATATCATCAGGATCACTAAATATTCTTGCATCTTGTTCAGACTTCTCCAAAAGTGGCTTCAATTTCTCTTCACATTGATTAAATAATTCCTTGATCAGCATAGCAGTAATAGGAGAATCCTTTTTTTTACACTCATATGTGTCCAAGAGGAGAGATTGGACATTTGGTGGAATTTCATCTAACTCATTAATGGTGAGAATAAGGATTTTCTTCACAGCTGCAATAACATCCTCTTCTTGCTCACTCCAAGTGGATATGAAGAGGTAATGGAACAAGTGATAAATCTGATCATGCATTTCCAAGGCAAACAGCAAGTTACTTACCCAGAGATCTGAAAATGTTTTTAAGATAGCAACCTTTCTAGCAAATAGATTGCTTCCAGTTTCATCAAGATCTTGGAAACTTTCTACAATCATATTCAGAATGATTTTCATGGTTTCATCATCATAGGGTGTCATGGGAACCACTATTCTCATTAACTCCATGAAGCAAGAAGTAATCAGCAGCTTGATTTCTTCATTTGGGTGTCCCAGCCAATAGGGCTGAACTAAAAGGTGAAATGCCGGTGATAATGCCAACTGCATCATTTTAGAAGGTGACTGCTTCACCTGTCTCAAACATTGTTCCAATATTTGAAGATTATTCCTTTCATCTTCCCTTGACTTACATTCTTCGTCAAGTCTATTCCCGGTCTCAAAAAGTGTTTGTTCCAACTTTATCTCTTCTCTGTTAGCCATCTTTATTTGCCACTTCTAAACTGAGTTGAACTCCGTTCTGACCTCTGGTGTAGAAACTGATTTCTCTATCATACGACTGACAACTAAACCTTGTTGGGCACAGGATGGCAGGATCTTGGCTCTGATACCATTGAAATATTCCGAGCCAAATTTTTTCGTTTTTCGATTTACAAATTACAAAGCATAGCACCCGTTAGGGTTAGAGAATAAACCAAAACGTGCAAGAAAACAACTCTAACCAGAATGGCGCCGATGATGGCGAGCATTGGTCAAAGGATCTCTACTCTAAATACAGAAAGGAACTCAACGTCAAGTATGTGCTACCCAATCCGAGGCGGAGTGAGGGGCGACCATATGACGGAGTGATTACAGAATTAATTGCTTGAAATAAATGCTGAAACTGGAAATACTCGACACCCAGAATGTGCTTGCTAACCCAAGCTGGGAAAGTAGCTACCATAGGGCGGAGCTGTAACTATTACAATAACTTAAATGAATTTGAGAATTACAATCAGATTTGAACAAGAAAGAAAGACTGCCAGTACTACTGTCAGTTTTACAAACAAGAAGCATTCGCCTGCCAATATCTCATGAAATTACAGGATCAGCATTACATCATTGAGAACCACTCTTATCTTGGATAGTGATATCAAAACCACAATGCTTTCAAGGATCAAATACTGATTTCTGTTTTCTGTTACAAATCTGCTCATTAAATGCATAAACAGCAGTCTAATGAATGACTTAAATGCTCATATCTTCCACGTATGACCTCCAATTGACTAGAGATTAAATGCACTAAGCCTTAACCAAGTAGACGCCTAAGATGAGACACTGAAAACAGATCTAAAACCCACACATGAATTATGCACGAATCCCAATGTCATTAAATGGTACGGCCCAGCTGAAGAATTCGACTTGGCATTAAAAATTCAATTCACAACATTAAAACCTATAAATTGGAGAAAATGAACGCTCCTTACAAACTTAAAGATTGATGCAATACCCAGAACTAGCATTTTTGTATTTTTTGAGATATGAGTAAAAACATGGATCTGCTGTATCAAATCAGCAACTCCAGAAAAGTTATGAAATGCAAAAATCTGAACTTCAAGCAATAACTCTACAACAATGCAAAACTTACTATAAAATCACTCAAATAATCGAACCTCTCCACTAGGTGCTGTCTCTCAAGCACGAAGTCGAGCCCAGACTAGGGGGCATTCATTCCTCGAAGCAATTCCGCAACCATTTCGGCAGCATAACATTAGCATAGACAAAAGATCCCCAAATGAGACCCCAAGGCTGTCTTTTATAAGCTTCTGTTGATCTTCCTTGAAACCCTAACACCTTTTCCAAAGTCAAACCCTAATCCCACAAACATGTTCCTTTCCAAGCATCACACTTGATTTCCTATTAAATATTTCACTTAAAATAAATGCGCCTCCTTAAAGTTTTCCATTGATTTTGATAAATTTCAAATATAAATTTTAATATTCTCTCAATGATGAAGCGCCTACCCTCAACTAATTCCTTTAAATAACATACACTGAATTAGGTTGCTGTCATAAAAAATAACATTTAAAATATAATGTTACGTATGAAATACCCATTTCTCCGTAAAATCGCATTCAAGTCCTAAACTGACACGCCACTTGAGTCAACTGAAAGGGAAAGTCAACTGCCTGAGACAAACCTGTTAGCTGCCAAAAATAGAATTTACTAAAAATAGTAAATTCCTGGAAAATGCTCTGAATGTCGAGATGAACATACCCTCAAGTTTCCTTCAAACCCAGTAATCCTATTGAATTCATCATCTTCGAAAGTACGACCTCTCTCAAATAGAAACCCTAATTTATCTTCCTCCCATCAGGTTCTCGTCTCTGTAAACAGCAACCAATGGTTACCTGAAAGAGATCAGGCTTGAGAAGGGGATTACACCATTCCATGTTATTCGAATTTTAAAAGCCTCCATGTTGAAAGAGCCCAAATTTGTGTCAGCCAGCTTGCCCAACTTCGAAGTGAATTTCAACTCCGGCGGGAAAGGCTTGCTTAGCTTCTTGATAACAGCCTGCCTAGATGCAGCATTACTATCTCTGCCAGTTGCTCTTACTTCATCCATCCTGCAAAATAACAAACAGCCATCAGCAATTTAACTTAGAAAATAAAATAACATTGTAGAGGCTACCAGTCGACTTTTAAAATTGAGAAGCTGCAACATTATATTTCATCTCTAAACCTCCTGTCCTTTCCTCTAGCAACTTCGAACTGAGAAAGACTCAGCAAATTTCTAAGTTAGCTTCAACAACTTCACTACTTGGAGAGAAATCGGCCAGCTTCACTTCAACCACTTCAGACTTAGACTTTTCAAACTTCAGCTTCAACAGTTCTCTATCACCTCAATTCGTACTTCTTCAATACTTAGCTACTCACTCGCATTGTAATCTCTACTTCAGAGCTCAAGTCGTACTCTTTCAACTGATGGAGAAAATGAAACAAAGCTTAGCTCATATAGCTAAGTCGAATTCTAGAAGGAGCTATCTTTAGCCAGTCCATTAAATTTCCACTACTTCACAAACAGAATTGAATTCTCCCTCCTTTAAGTACTGCAACACTTGTCATTCTAGAGTTCAGAATTTTGACCTTCTAGAATTTCAAAAGACTACTAGCGCATTTCTAAAATTTTAATTCATTTTGGAAAAATATTCACTTGAATTGCATCTTCATAAGAAATTCACCACCATCTCAGTTCGGCATCAATTTTATTCATCCCCTCACTCGGGAAGAGATTAATTCCAACGTAAGGCTTGGATCAAATTGACCTATCTCATTTCTTGTTGGCTTAAATTCGCACTCTCGGTATGTATTTGGAATGACAGCTACATGCAATGCATAAACGTCAGCTAGGGAGGGAAGCTCCCTCCCCTCGTTTATGGTGTTCAAGAAAGTAACCAAAAAAGTTAAAGCTACCTATCTTTTTTATCAGCTAGAGCACAAGGTTTATAAAACACAAACGTCGCAGCTGAGATTTTCTGATTTAAGAACTTCAACTACGACTAACTTAAACTAAAGACGTTTCTAACTTCTCAAGTAATAAGCAGAGCAAGAGAAATTAGAAATGGACAAGGATGATTCTCTGACAAAGTGCTTCAATAACCTCTCTCTCAACAAACACCTACACACTTCACTATAAGTTAAAATCGAGATCATAAAAGCATAACACAAATAACGGAAATCTGAGATTTTGGACCAAGGCAAAGGAGGCTCATGATTTTATTACTCAAACTTCTAGAACAAAGCTCACTTCTAACATGCCTGGAACAAGAAATTGCAACTAAAGAGGCTTGCAACCTTGCTCTTACACAATAGAAACAATAATCACACTAACTCCTTGTTGGCTAAAGAGGCTCAACAATTTGCTATCACAACACAATTGAACGACACTTGAATAACAAATAGAAGGAAAATAGGTTTCGCCAAGCTTTGTTATCACTAGCATGGTTCCTCAAACTAATGAGCAAGGTCTATTTATAGACAAGCAGGAGTAGGGAACTTAAATCTCCTGTTTTCACAATCTAGGCTGTCATTAGCGTTTTATTAATAAATCTAGAAAGAAGATAACATCTAACACCTATATGAAAGCAAGATATGGAAATGCCAACTATTACATTTATCTTCTTCTTCAAAGAATGGATAAGAATCATTCCAAAAATAGAAAGAAAGGTAAAGAAAAGCTTTAGATGAAAAGCCGCTTAAATCTCAATCATATCCTAAAAAAAGCAGAAACTAGGTCCTGTCAAAAGTATTGATTATCTTAAGGGGCAATATTTTGATTTCCTCCAAAATCTCCTCGCTTTTGTGATCAAACTAGAGAATCCTTCACTGGCTGCTTTCTTGTGGAGTTATGCAAGTTCTTGAAAACATCACTGCTCCAAAAGATGACTCACTAATTGATAACTTGGCGGCTCTACAACTTTATGCTTCTGACACTTCTCTTGATTTCCAATAGAAGAGTATTGCACATTTTTTTTCCGATACCTTTCATTTTTCCTCATATCACACCTTCTCGCGTTCTTCAACTGAGATGATGAAGTTTTCGTTATATGCCTATTTAAATTAAAACTGAGGGGAGTGTGTGTACTCCATATTGAAAACCTGAAAGAATGATCAGAACTCAGCCATATACACAAGCTTGAGCACCTTTCTATTTTTAATGTCGGTTTTTCGCCTTCAAATGGACAAATTTGGAAATTTTTCTGAGATATGGTTCTTTTGCTCGTAATTGCTGTAAGACAACTGCTTTTGAAAAAAAAAAAATTTTGACTGAGACTAAAAAACAAAGAAACTTAATTTCTTCTAATTTTTCATCACTAAAAAAGTCGGCACCCGGTTTGTCTCAATACCAAAATGGACCCAGCTTGATTAGATTTGAAAAAACACTCATGGCTTCATCAAAAGCGCTCAACCCTAGAATTTGAAATTTTCTTGAAAAAGCGATATGAGTTTTTCCGTAAGACTCATTTGAGAGGACCCATGATCAAAATTTGCAAAACTCTAAAGATTACCGAAATGTAAGTGAAGCAGTCGCTGCAACTTGATGAAAATTATCTAGGTACCAGACGACAGATACTTGATCTTCTCCTTCAAAAATTTGATCTTCTAGATGAAAAAGCATGAAAAATCAAGATCTTATGTTGCTGGTCTGAAAAATATTTATGAAAATCAGCAACCTTGGGCTCTTGAATCTTGAAATAAAACTTCAAAGTTGCTGCTCCACTTTTCTTCTTTGAATGCTACCTGCAAAAATGATGAAAACTGAATGGAAGAGATGTCTTAAATAGATTTAGGGCTTGAAATAGTTTTGCTTTCTTTTATTTTTATTTCCAAAACCCTAAAACTCAGCTTCATTGAACTTGGACGCCATCCTTCACTTGGCAATTTTGAAACTTTTTGAAAATCTCAAAAATTTCTCTAAGGCATGAGAATTTGGGCACCCTTCTTCACCTGGGGCGCGCACTTCCTCCAATGTTAGTTTATTTTTTTGATATTTTCAACTTTTCACCATTTTGACATGCTACTTCGCCTCTGATTTCTCGTTTGCAGATTGATCCGACAAGCGAGCTGAAGGTTTCACTCATGAGCCTGATGATTCTCAGAAAGAAGTTTGGAGTCACCGCAAAAACTTGATCTGACCAAATTCATGGGAGCCTTTTCCTTCTGAGGGCTCAACCTTCTACAGTATAGCCATTTTCTAATCTTCACTTCTTCATTAACCTCTCTTCTTACGATGATCTCGCTTAACTTGTTCTGTCAATCATCAGCTATGCTCATCAATGAGCTAATGGGGAGGAATGGAGAAGGTCTTCTCGAGAGATTTTCGCCAAAAGTGGATTTTAGGCCCTCAGCTTGGGCCTTCTGACCTGGGGTGCCCTCACCCGCACTTAGATTTTTTTTTTTTACCAGCATTTTGAATTTTGAAATTCAATCCTCGCCACTCACTGTGAGTTTGATCCGCTAGAACAAGGCCCTTCTGACATCGCATGAGTATCTCGTTGAAAGTCAATCAACGTGAAGAGACGCGTCACCATCTCGCGAAATTATCTATTTAGCTCCTTGAAAACTTGGGCGCCCTTCTTCACCAGGGGCGCCCATCTTCTCAACACAGCCATTTTTATAATTTTCAACTTTCAGTTTGAAATCTTCATTCTGTACCTTCGTCTTCGATCTGATTTTGTCGGAAGACGACCAGTTAAATACTCTGACGAAGACAGGCATCGCGAAGCTGGGCGGAATCTGAAAAGATTGACCATATTTTCAAACCCTAAAAACGAGATCAAATGCCTCAAAAAGCTGGGTGCCCTTCTTCACTAGGGGCGCCCAAACTCAGCAGTGTTAGAAAATTTTCATGAATTTCCAATTTTTCTTTCTCGTTCTTCGTGCATGTTCATCATTTCACCTTCTGTCGAATGCTTTGAACGTTGAAACTGGCGCCTGGCAGTCGAATGACTTCCATTGATGGCCTCGGAGCTCCAGACTTGCTTCTGAAAAAGCAGAATAGACCCAGTAGGGCAAAACTGATCTTTTTAAGATTCTGACTGCACCAGCCTAATATGGACGTATTTTGAGCCAATCAAAATCAGTTTGGACCCTGTTGGACCAACTTTCTATTTTTAGAAATTTTCTATTTTTAGAAAATTTTGCCAGTATCCGTTTCGAAAGAAACGCAGAAAAACCCAGAAAACTTTATTAATTTTAGAAAATTTCTAAAAATAGCAGTTTTCCTAAATTTTAGGGATGAAAAACTGAGATCTAGGTTTTGTAGGTTAAGCTGTTCTTAGCAGACCCAGATCGTCAGAAATTGAAAATTTTGTGTTTTAACCCCTCATGCAAGACGTGCACACCCAAATTCTGACCTTTTTGACTGATTTAACAAGACTTTTACTTATTTCTTCAAAATGTCCAAGTGTAACAAAAATTTAAATTTTGGGGTACAACACACTTCAAATTCATTGTCTGAGGCATTTTATTCTTGAAAACATATTTTATTCTTTTTCCCTTACAAAATTTTAAATTTTCCTTACGAAAAATTTCATAATTCAAGTGCCGATCAAAATCTTCATCTTGAAAGCCTTGACGAGCAGTGGAAGACTTTGAAATCCCTTCCTCATTGCAGACGCTCGATACCTAGAAGAAAATTCCCTTCAAAATGCGTCGAATTCATGGGTCTACAAATGAAGGGGTACATTTAATTATTAAATTTTAAATCTTAGAAAAATATCTTTTATCAAATTTATTCCAATTCTTCATCTCTAGGCGTATTTTCCTGCTTTGACTTGAAAATTTTCACCATCTTCGTGAAGCTGGCATCTTCTGACTTCTTCTCGCCAATTTCATCACTCCTTCAACTAAGGCGTATTTTCTTCTAGGAGGTGAAATTAAATATTGACACTTAGAAAAATATTTTATCATTTCATCGCTATTAGGCATCAAGGAAGGATTTGAATTTTGCCATAGAAAATCTCTTTCCATTCAACTTCAACCATGGCGCTTTTCACATATTGAGGAGGACTTAACACTTTCAATGCCTTAGAATATTTCCTCATTTTAAACTTTATTCCTAGCATGCACTTTGGGCGCATTTAGCACATCATGGAGGATATTTTTATTTCAACGCCTTCCTTAGTCACCTTTATTCACCCCACCTTGGGCGCATTCCATATGTTGAGGTGGACTTAAGTCTAAGCGCCTTGAAATACTTTTGACCCCACTTTACTTTCATCTTGGACTTGGCGCATTTCGCACATGGAGGAAGAATTTTCACCAAGCCTTAGCGATTTTCACCTACCAATTACTGACTTCAACGCCTTGGTAACTTCCTCCTTTACTTTCACTTTGGCGCAATTCACCCATGTAGAAGGATGGGCGCATTTAGGGGTATGAGGCGGATTTATCTTCATGCCTTAGAAACTTTTAGCTCTCATCACCTTGACTTAGCATGGGCGCATTTGAGGGTCCAACAGGATAAACTTCAACACTTAGAAATTTTGTTATCAACCTCCTTGAAGTGGGCGCATTTGGCATGTGCAAGAGGATGAACTTCAATACTTAGAATTTTCTTAGCTTCCACTTTGAAGAGGGCGCATTTTGGGTGGTGAGCAGGATGAAATTCATGCCTTAGACAATTTTTTTCACTTCCCAACTGAGGTGGGCGCATTTGGAGGTAGGGGGTGGATATTTTCATGCCTTAGAAACTTTCCATCACCTCAAGGCAATTTGGGCGCATTTAGGGGGTCAAGGTGGACAAACTTCTAGACTTAGACAATTTTCTACTTCCCAGCTAATTTTGGGCGCATTTTCAAGGTGGAGCAGGATTTTCTTCAGACTTAGAAAAAATTTCATCTGCCAGCCAGTTGAGGATGAGGGCGCATTTGGCATGTGCAGAAGGATGAACTTCAATACTTAGAATTTTATTTCTTTTCTTCTGTCAGCTTCTCCACGCCCTGCTATATATAGTAAGTCCCTTGATTTTCACATCTCTGAAGCTCAGATTAACTTGAAATTTTAACCACAAGATCCTCATGACCTAGTTAGCTTTTTTACACTGCCATCTCGAGTTGACCTGCTATTTATAGCACGTTTCTGAAGGTGGTTACTATTTATAGTAACTGCTCGATTTTGATATTTCCCCAACTCCATTTGACTTGAAATTTGAATGGTGTGACCCTCATCGATAGACTTGCCCATTCACACTGGCGCCTACTGTTGATTTACTATTTTTAGCCTGTTTTTGGAATGCCTTACTATAAATAGTAAATGCTCCAATTGCCTTCAAATTTTACCGGTGGATAGCTTGAAAGATGCTGATCGCAGTGGGATACACCAGTTTTTGAAAATTTTGGCATTTTACCCCTCATTTTGGGTCCCGAAGCTGGGAACCCTAATCTGACTTGCATGTATATCAAATGACCTTTGTTTGACTTCGTTTTTGTTGCACTTCGCCCTGTTTGTGATTCTGATGTGTTGGGCAGCTGTTGGAACGGACCTGCTAAAAATAGTAAGTCTTCGAAAACTGATATCTCGCTTTGCATGTCACATCACTGCGTAGCTCTTGAAAAACCCATAAGGAATCACCTGACATGTGCTGAAAACTCTGACATGCAAACCCTAAAAATAGCCTCTAAAGGCTGAAAACTGAAAGTCATCATCTCATTTTGCATGTTATATCATCGCGTACATTTCAGAAAACCCAGAAAGAATCTCCAAACATGCATTGGAAAACTTCGCATATAAACCTAAAATCTGCTCTTGAAGCTGAACTTGCTAAAAATAGACAGTTGTCCGTTCTAGCTCAAATTTTGCAGACGAGCAGCTTGACGTGTCCTGGATGCAGTGTGACTATTGAAACTTCAAAAATGCTGAAAGAACGCCCTAAATTGAACACTTACTAGAAATAGTAAGTTGTCGGAATTCGGTGAAATTTAGCTGGGAACCTTCTAGAAGCATACTAACTGCAACGTGAAGCTCAGATTCCAACTTATTTGCTCCATTTGACTTCAAATTGACCAGAAAAGTGTAAACCCTAATTCTATAGACTTTGCCAAAATTTCACGTTTGAGCTCACAGACGAGCACATCCCGGAAAGGCAGACAACAAAAAAGAGACAAAAAGAGAGAGAGACAAAAATCAAAGCCAAAAGACCAAAATAGAACAAAAATTGGGGGGTCCCCATCTTGAATGGGGCGTTGTGTGAAAAGGTCACAACAGGTCAATCAAAATTAGGTTATCAAAGAGACAAATTCTTGCATATATCATACAATAGGACGAAGATATTGGTGTAGCTGAGAAATCTAGATCAAAGCCTCATCTTTTGACCAACAAAGGATCCCACAAGCCACCTATAGGGCTGTCCTTCCGTACTCCAATAGTGGCTTCCATGAGTCCATTTCATTTGGCACTACCTTGAGAAAAATACAATAGCCCCTCTTTCCATGAGTCCATTTCAGACTTGTAAGATCACCATAACTAGTTGGAAGTGGCAAGGGAGATAAATGAAGCACCTACAAGGTATTCAAGTTCTACCTACAAAAAGGCACATACAACTTTATTGGCCAAGAAAAGAAAGTTTGTAGATACTCCATTGCATCCCATTAGGGATTCATAAACCAAAACAAATGTGTCCATCATTTATAGTGGATATAAAGATTACAAAAATAGTCATCTAAATAATACTATTGTAGTGTTCCCTAAAAGGGTTATGTTTGTTAGGGTAGTTGATTGAGAGGGGCAGGTGAAGGATGCAAACTTAATCACCAGCATCCTCATAAAGTTCATTGAGATAATGGGGCCTCAAAACATTGTCCAAGTCATTGACATAAAAAAAACAAAATTTCTAAAGGCATGGGGTTGCAGGTTGAGGCAAGATATGAACACATATTTTGGATGCCAAGTGTTGTCATATATTTTGGATGCTAAGTGTTGTTCAACTTAATGCAAAAGCTTGGGCTGTAGATCAAGAGGATGGAACTACTATATATTAAGCCTAATAAAATTTAGATGTTTGTGATTAATCATCATATATCACAAGCCATATTCAGTTTTTTCTCAAAGTTGGAGATATTAAAGGCAACATTTTGAAATTTCAATGTTTTAATTTTTGATTTATATTAGTTTCTTCTTCTTTTTTTAATCTAAATCTGTATTTTTTATATATCTATATTGGTTTTTAAATTTAAAATAAGAAACAAAAAGATGAATTTTTTACTTTTTTTTCTTATTTTAATTAAAACCATACTAGATTGGAATAGTGAAAGCAGCATTGAGCACCAGGTAATCAACAACCTTTGGAGTGTAATGGAGGCATTGTAATGTAGAAGGGCCCAAAAGATCAAAGCATTGGTCTCAAGAAATGATTGAATATTCCCATCAAAAAGGTTGTCCTCTAAAGACTTCCATCCTCATATTTCCCTTGGAAATTTCTTCCAAGTTTAGACCTACATTCCAGCAAAGGTTTTTGTCACTAAATTTTGGATTGAAATGCAGTCTGCTAATCTTGAATTAAGGATGACACCTAAATGTAGTAGTGGTTTCTTGAGTTCCTAAGTTATTTTAAGAATAGCAAACAACACAGAGAGATGTAGCAATTGAATACAAAGTCGTTTCGTACAAACAAAGTACCATCTGCATACACAAATAGAATGGAAAAAGAAATATGTTTTGTATAATTACGACTGGAATGATATGCACATGGTGGACCATCTTCTGTTTATAACATAGGATCCTTACATAAGGAGGAAATTATCCACCATCATATAGTGGGTGCCAATACAGTAGTGACAAGAGTCAGAAGGTGATGACAGTCAATAATGATCATTCACACAAATTTTCTCTTCAATCGCTAATCAATGACAAATTTTAGTTGTGCCCTGCTTATTATAATCAGGAAGTAGCAAAGCAAAAAACATTTAGCAAAAACAATTGCAATATATATGAGCTTATGTATAGTTTGTAACTTTCTTGTCTAATAGGTGATTCTGTCATTAGATTAAAATTCTATAAGTTCTGAATATTGTATGTATTTTCTAATTTGTCTAGGTGTATCTGATTTTTACTCTTTGGCTTGCCAAGTTACTGAGTTTGAGACATGCAAATTTGAACTTCGGTTATATCCTAATCATGCACCATTTGTACTCAAAGGACTACAATACAAAACATATTTTGAAGACATTTTCATGTATGATCAGAATGGTCATTGACTAGAGCTTATGACATAATGTACCAGCTTTACTACACTAGCCACAATATTCCTGACACTAAGACCAGCTGGAACATGTTGACCTACTTTCTAATTGTTCCCCATGGCATGATTGTTTTAGTTGGCATTTAATTACTTGCACTCTCCCATTTAGCCCTCTTTTCCAGACATGTTCTTACCAGTAGCATCAATTGTGAGTTGCAACTTCTTGGGCACTTACAATTTCTAATGTTTCTACAGTGCTCATTTATATGAGCGCACAAGTATCCATGATGATCATTATCTTTTCATTCAACAAATAAGCAAGGGAGACAGAGGACGTTGCTTGAAATGATGCACTATAAATTGTCTTTCCAAAATCATTATTTTATGAATAGAGTAATTAAAACAGAAAATGTAAGGGAAAACAGACCCCTGTTTCCATCCTGGACTGAATCTGGAACATCATCCATGCGGCGAGGTTCTTTGAATGATATCCAAAGCCATAAAAGATAGAATAACCATAATGCTGACATTACAAAGCCAGGCAGAGTACTTTCGTTCAGGGTAAGCCCAAGAAAAGATTTGTTAAATTGGAGTAAACCTGCAAGTGCAGGCCCACATGACATTCCAAGTGCACTGGCAATTACAAAATATGCAGAGGACTGTAAACGCTTGCTGATTGGTACACAGTCACTAATATAGCGTCGATTAACAGCTCTGGCAGAACCTACCCTGTCACAACAAACAGTATATTCAGAGTAGAATGGCTCCAAGCTTGGTTGTGCTAACTAATTAGCACAAGAAAAGTGTCTAATATCAACAAATTGTTGTAAACCCACAGAAATATTGTTTGTTGGAACTCAGAGATGCAGTTATTCTTATGGGCAACTTATCTTGTATATCTGACTCTGGAGAATATTAATTGTAAAATGTGAAAAAAGTTCATCTCATATATATAGAAGAGCTCAGTATTAAATTTTAATGGAATAAGATTGCCATGAAAAAATATAATATTGTGAAAAGAAATAATTCTCAATAAAACAATAATAACACAATCCAACCTCACACAAAATTTAGATAACAGCAGCAATATCATCCACTAGCAACAAATATCCAAAATAATAGTAATCCAATTCAAAGGCAACCATTAATGCAGAACAGAAAAGATTTGAAATATATGTGACAAGGCCAAAAAAAAAGAAAATTAAATGACAGCAATATGATAGCAAAGCTACTTCAAGGGGTGAGCCATACTGTAGGGAGGATACTCATCTCATGTACTCATCAACTTACAGAAATTGAAAAGATTCAAATATGAGAACAATTAATTGACTGAACTCTACGGCAAGAATTAAAAAATATAAGGAACTGTAATGATCCCTTTTTCCTAGACAATGGTCAGTCACAGTGGTTAGTCCATCACTTGGTCCCCATGGACTAACAAGGTAGTTAGGGGGGCCTTTGAGGGCATTGCAGAATTGTTCAGTGTTACAGCCTGATTGTATAACTACTAAGATATTAGTACTGCATAGGGAAAAAGTGTTTGTAAAATACAATTCTATGAATGAATAAGATATGTTGCACCTTGTTATCAATATGAGTTTTGTACATTAATGATTGTCTCATTTTTATGATTGTTTCAATTGATGTTATTCATGGTGAAAATATGCATTATGAGGTTAATAAATAATGTTGATATATCTTGTGAAGTTTATATATACTGCTATTGTTGTGAGCATTTGATTGTCGTGAGTTTATGACAATGGATGTAGGTATGTGAACCACTCCTCCAAGCGGAGGGGAATGTAATCAGCCTAGCCCAAGCTGACTCAAAAACTCTTCTTTTGCTGCCTTTGGAATTTTTGTCAAACAATTGGTGTGCAAGCTAATATAGGCTGATAAGAACTTCAGATTGATTTATTTTGACTTTCTTGTTACCAACGCTGCTTCTTTGAATGTTTCCAATGGTATCAATGATTGCCAACGACAACTATGAATGAAATGCAATTGTTTTAATGTACTTTTGATGCATACAGATGACTGAAACTACTTCCATTATGCAGCTACAGCAATTAGAAATTATGAAAAACACTTTGGATGCAACCTAAAATGGCATTTATGTACTTACAACCAAGTAGCATTAATACAAACACTTGGTGTGCAATATTATAACATTATTTATGCCAAAAGAGAACCTTACAACCAATTGACATTTTGTCAAACAATTGGCATGCAAACTAATAAGCTGATCGTGCATGATATAAACAAGCTCAATTACAATTGTATTTGACCAACAACTTATATCTCCTTTGCAATAAATTTCTAATACAATGATGCTATGAATTGGCCAAGACTCTTGGCTTAGAATTGTTTGACAGTAGTACCAAATCTGATTTCTGAGTATTCACTTACAGCAGCAACGAAAATGCCTATGATGACAATGCAAATGCAAGAAGAACCTGGTAATGATGGCGCCCAATGTTGTTGATGAAGAAATAATAAAAATCCAATGTGATAGGCACCTTCCAAGCTCAAATCGAAATGCTCAAGTTGCAGCCCCTGTTCTTGCCTGGAAAAAATTTAGATAATTAATTGCAGCACCAAACACCCTTCAATTTTCCCTTAAAACGATTGTCTCGACGATAGGAATTGAATGCAACAATACCCAGAATGATTGGCCTCCTCAATCGAAAGATATGAGCAAAAACATGAGACTCACATAGGCTGATCAACCTCCATGACAACAGATTATGAAGGTCTGAAAATGCAACTAAAACTTTACAAAATATCACTCCTTAAGATGATTAAATGATAAATCACAATCAGCAATTATTCTCCAAATTGAATCTCCACAAATTTGCTCAGCAATACATCAGTTGTTGAAGTAACTTCTCCATCAAATGCAACAATACATCAGTTGTTGCAAGTCACATACTTTACTCAAAATAAGCACAATAATACATCAGCTATTGTACTCAAATAATTTGAAATATACCGAGCCAATTTTTTCAAATTTTCAATTGCAATAAGCAGAGCATTACACAATCATTAGGGTTAGCTCTAAACCAAAACGATGCTGAAGCAACTCTAACCAGAATGTACACCAGGATCCCTATGTGGGCAAGGTGTGAGCATTGGTCAGAGGATCTTAAAGGAAATGCTGATATAAGAACTCTAACCAAGAAATGTGTCGGCAAACGACGAGCATATGGTCAGAGGATCCCTATCTATTGCAATACTGAAAACAACTCAACACCAAGTATGTGCTACTCAATCCAGAATGGAGATGAGGCGACCATATGGCGGAGACATAAGATATTACAATGCAATTCAAGTAAACAGGCGGCAAGCCAACCTCTTCCACTTATTCAGTGGGCAATTACAAAACATAAAGAGCCAGAATGAAGAAATGCTGACAGTGCTACTGTGCAGCTTACAATATGATGAAGAATGCCTGCAAGAACACGGATTAGATTTCTTCAAATTGCTGCAATGATAAGCATGTCCTCCACAAGGTCTAATATGGCTATCTAGCACTCTATCAACACTAAAATGCAATTTTTCCCAAGTATGATCTGACAGACCAGCAACATAAATGACTGAACCAGCACCCCTTAGACTCACTAAAATGCTCTTTTCTCACTCAATACTAATCCTATTGACCTGAAATCAAATGCATAGCTCCTTTTAGAAGATGGCGACCAAGTTTAGACCACAAATCCTCACCAAAAACCCCTATCTTTTTTTGTGCACAATTCCCAAGAAATCCCAAATGGTACGGCCCTATGAGAAGGGCGATTTTCTTCTTAAAATTCAAAGCTTTGTCTAAAAATTCTGAAACTCACCAAGATGAGGCGCCCTTGCCTAGGAAACACAATGGCGCAATACCCATAACCAACATATTTTTATTTTTAAATATATGAGTGAAACTACAATTCTGCTATGATATTAGCAAACTCCAGAAAATGACATAGAATGCAAATAACTAATCTCCAAAGGCAAGAACAACACAACAATGCAATCCTCACTACAAAATCCACTCAACTATCACTATCTCATTACTAGTTGTTGTTTTGCAAGCAAGAAGCAATGCCCAAGCTAGGAGGCCTTCATTCCTCGAAGCGATCCAATACCATTCTGACAGAGTAACATTACTGTAGACATTAGATACCCAAATGAAGACCCAAGACCTTCTTTTATAACACTGTGAAGACTCTCCAGAAGCTTCTAGAAACCCCACTTTTCAAATTTGAAATATCACCTTTTCCCTCCAAAGATGGCGTCCCTTTTTCCTTCAAGGTTATTTTGACTTTAATTTAAAACTCCTCCAAGATAGCCGTCCATTTCAAGTATTTGTTTTTTGAGCCTTAGAAAAATATAAAATATCCCCATGAGGCGCCACCCCTCAAGACCACCTTTTAAAACAACTTAAGTTCAATCACTAGGCTAAGGGGTCACAATATTAAAATATAACTTTAAAATATATCATTTTAAATCAACTGAACAAATCTCACCAAAAATGCTTCCCAAGGTCAAGATTGATCAAACCAACTGAACTAACTAAAAATGAGAGCCAACCGTGCCGAAACCAACAAGACCACTGCCAGAAATAGAATTTACTAAAAATAGTCAATTCATGAAAGTCTTTCAGTGTTGAGTGAAAATTATGTAATTGGCTTTTAGATGGATTACACAGCTTAGTTCAGCCATAGCTATGTGAGATGTGAATCTCTCCTCTCGAGGGAAGCCCTTCTTCTTTTGCTATGACGATAGTAAAACAAACAAGTAATTACAAAATGTACACAAAACTTATGGAGTGGGGGGGTGTGTTACATTCATCCTTCTCTCTTTTTTCAGAGAAGATGTTTACAATGCTTCACCGTTGGAAGTTCAGAATTCTTAATAACCTAAAACTAACAACTAGCAGTAATACCAATAGCTCTATCTCATCAAAGCGAAGCGTAGAGATACCAGAAGTGATTAATAACAAACAAAATAAAGTAAAGGAAGCTCACACGAGAGGCTAAAGTGGATTCAGAAGCTTTTCAATGTTAAAGGATCACAATGCTTGAGGATGTGCGTTTGTCGTTAGAAGCACAAAGTCTTCTTAAGAGCGCCTTAATTCCTCGAGCAGCATGAGCGATTACAAAGCACAAAGTCTTGTAGATCATCCAGCAAAGAAATTAATCAAAGAGAGCATGAAGCGATTACAAGAACAAAGTCTTGTAGATCAGCCCGACAAAGAGTATCAAGAGTATGAATAATTACAAGCACAACGTCTTGTAGATCATTCAACCAAATGACAAACAGAAATACAAATGCAATCTAAATAATAAATGTAACACAAAGTTTACATAAACTACTTAGAGTCCTTCAGATTCTTCAAGCTAATCACCACCAAATAAGATCAACTCACAAAAGTATCGAATCCAACGCAAAGTTTGGCTTGCAATCCTCTTCTTTATTAATCGAATTTCATTCACAAAACATGAACGCAAAGTTTCACAAATTTGCTTCAAAAAGGGCAGCACTTCGTTGCAAAACACTAAAGGATAATTTACAATGAAAATCCCTCGCATTATATAGAAAGAGGGATGACCAAAAACAAATAGATTGAGGAAATCAGGGAAAGTTAGGTGAGCAATTTTAGGAGATCTTACCTAACTTTGACCAAAGTTAAAGTGTAATTTGTTTTCAAAATATTACATCTTCGATCTTGGTGTAATTACAATTTACAAAAAGACATTTGAAAATGTCGAGAAATATTTACAAGATGCATAATGGGATGCACCGGAAATGTCTAACACTGGAGAATAGGGGGCTGCTTCATGTTTCTTTGCATTGGGCGCAGAAGTCTTCAAATTTCCTCCTAGTCTCACTTGCGACTGCTCATCTGCGGACCAGCGGTGTAATCCACAATGGTGTAATTCTGTGATGATGATCTAATGGCGGATAGTGAACCTTCTTGCACCTATCAAGATCGTCTTCGGAGTTGTCCAATGTGACCCCTTGTATCACAAATGATGTTAGGTGGGAGCCGGCGAGAAGTCTGAACTGTCAATCAAATTCATGATGACTTCCTTGAAGATCACGGGATATTTCTGTGGCGGCGGGGAAGATACAATTTCCTCATGAAGTTGACGAGGCAATAACTTTCATACCTTTTCAGAATGGCCTTTGATGCGGAAATTAGGTAGCATCTTCATGCTTGGTGAAGATCTTACATGAGAGATTGAACCCTTGAATCGTGTTTGAGATTCTCTTGCCTCAACGAACTTTTTCTTTATTAGGAATTACCCCGACCTCCACCAATTTGCTGAGCTTTACCTATTTCATTTCCGACCATGACAACAGGCATTTTTCCATGTCTCTGCGCTCCTGGGAAAGTACACATTTTTCTTTATCAAGCTCTGTGGTGAGCTTGGCCAACAAGGTAGTTTTCTCATCCGCAGCCAATATAATCTAAGATCCGTGTTCGATGATCTTCTCAACAAAATCATACAACACCCTGCCTTTGGAGGCGAACTTCTCAGCTTTCTTGACAGCTGGGTCTTCAATATCTACCACTGTCAGCGGTTGTGCATTACTTGGAGAACCTGCAAGTCTCTTTACAACAGTGGCATAATGCTCTGCCCTCTGTTTGTACATGTTACGAGCTTGCTCTACTTTATCCAGCCTTCCTACCAAGATATCCAAAGTGACTTGCGCATCGGCTTTTGCACTTTCGTTGGTAACCTTGCCAAGCTAGACCTTTGTTACTGTGTAGTCCTCCCTATTGACATCACCTTCTTCATTTGGTGGTATGCCAATTTCAGCATACTTGTGGCCAGACTTATCAGCGTTTAGCCTTGAGTATACCTTTGCCTTTTTCTTCCTTTGGCTTTTGGGACTATCTCTTGGTCAGGCTCCTCACGGAGAAATCATTTGCTTTTTAAGCCGACGCAGAGATGATAGCCAAGGAGGAAGAAGAAGTGTGAACTTTGGATTTCTTGTCAATTCGATTCGCCATTGCTATACGAGTTATTTGTCACCTTCGAACTTACCATGGGTATCGTGACCGAATTGGAAATTAATACTTGTCATCATCGCTCGTAGTTGACACATTAGGCCTGATCAGCATTGACTCATTCATGAAGCGATTGAATTCATTTTCAGAGTGATGTCATCGTTAGGCGAACAAGCTAGGAATGGAGCTGATGGAGGCTTCCGCGATGTATATCAACCCATTATGGATGCTTGTCATTGAAGGAGTATCAAGCTGGGTTGATGCTGCAGGGATAGGGGATATCTCGATTGCAGGAATGCATGTGGTAGGAATAGGTGACGAGGGAACAGGAGGTGGAGGAGTTCTTGAATCTGGAAGGGTATGAGGAACATTTGAAGTCTCAGGCGATGATGTTCTGGGAATTTCCTCAACTACATTCTCGGGAGGAGAAGTAGTTCTTTCTTGATCATGCCCGGGTTCCTGTTGATCACCCTCTTGTCTCTCCGATTCTGGTTCACCTTCAAAATCACCTTCAGATCCTTCTTCAGAATCTTCATCAGACTCTTGCCTGCTTTCAGAAACCTCTTCTGCATCGGAGTCTGCTTCTACTGAATCTTCATCTTCAGCGGATTGGTCACTTGAAGTTTCTTCTTCATCGGAATCTATCTCCTCTAGAATAGGCTTTTTACCTTTAGAGCGAGATGGATTAGATTCCGTGATTACCGTCTCTGGGATGGACTGAGTATCCTTCTTGCCAACAGTGAACTTGATCCTAGGACCTCTTCGTGAAGAAATGGGAACGGCCGCTGATTTATTTTTGTCACGGAGTTCTTGCTGTTGGCGAGCTTCTGCTTCGGATTCCTCTCCTTCTGAGTCTGTTCTGAAACTTTTCATTGCATAACCATGTTTATGTAACCATTCTTCTGTGTTGGCTAGGATTGGTCTCATCCTTTCTCTCATGCTGGTAACCTCTTTCCTAGACCATTGTGCGAATTAGCGGCCTTTGCTTAATGCCTTGCTCATTATAGACAGCATTCATGATATCCACACGGATCTTCAAAATCCTCGGTAGGTCAACAATACCGGGTATCTGCGATCTGTTGAGCGAATCAATCTGCAATGATCCATTTTCGCGAGATGGCTTCTTCATCTGCAATCAGCCGGATATCACCTCAAAAGCGGTACATGAAGGTGACCCAGCACAACTTTTTCTGACATCTCATTAGTAAATTGACGCTATACCGTAGGTTTTGATGGTCATGATCGCATTTCAGCATAAGCAGGACTTAGCCTTTTTGTGCGGTTTGAATAGTATATCGGTAAGTGAGTGGGAACTTGAATCCGCAGCTTGTGGTTGCTTCTTCGTTCTTTCTGCACTGACATCAACTGTCTGCATGTTTCCATGAGAATCCACTTATCCGAAGGATAGCGTGGTAGCATGTAGGGACAACCAGTGTAGCAGCCTACTCTCAAGTAAGTAAACGTTGGGAATTGGAGAAATATGCATCCAACTTTACTTACCACTTTATAAGCCTCATTAGATACTCTTCTTCTTTCCAGAGCTGTATCAAAATTGAAGAGCAAAAGTATAAAGCATCGGTGACGGAGTCTAAAGTGGTGAAACTTTCCTTGATTCAATTGATAGAATATCGTACACAGCATATCCGATTCCCTTTTGTAGATAGGCAGGAATTGTCTCGTACACAACCGCCATTACACCGGGTAAGTCATAGAGACTTCAATGAAGGAGCGTGATCATGCAGCACCGTGTATCCTCATCAGCGGTTGTTTGCCCGATCAATATGCATACGCCTTCTTATGATCGTGTATTCATACATCCAATGCGTGAAAAGTGGATGATTCCGGCCAAGCCTTTTCTGCTTAGAAATGTGATCCTTTCTTTGGCGTCATCTTTGCTGAAGTCACTTAGCGAGAGTCCTTTTGGCCATCTAGAAACAAATGATCTAGGCTTCTTTAACCATTGAGTGTTTATCAACTGTTTAGCTTTATTGGGATCAACATCAAAGATCTCCTGTGCTTTTGATATAGAAATATCAATATATTTCTCCATATGAGGGACCTTGAAGACAATATCAAAGAAATCAGGGTCGAGTCTCAGAATCTCGTGCCCGGAAGAATCGATCACACTCCAACTTTCTCTGATGTAATGAGATGCAACCTGAAGAACAAACTCTGTATTGTGCGCAGCTGTAGGAAACATTGCCACCAAATGAAGGTTGTTGTGTACGATTGCTCTCATTGAATCAGGAAGAGGCTTCGTCTCTGTTTGCTTTGCGAAATCAATCAAGTCTTGATGACCGACCTCCGTGTCTTTTATCTCTTCGACCTTGGAGAGCACTATAGTCGGCGGATAAACACCTTGATATTTGTACTTCATCTTGCCTTTTGCTTTCGAAGAAGGAGGCTTACTAGCAGTCATTAAAAATAACTGGAACTCTGATTACTCTGACTTGACGATCTTTGAAAAGAGATTGCAATCCGTTTAGCCAGAACAAACATTAATTGTTAGGAAACATGGGAAAGCGCGAAATGAGCAACGAGGATGGGAAAGCATGGAGCGGATGACGAGGCACGCAAAACGATGCACAAAGATAGAAAAACAAGGCTCCGGAGTGTACTGGTCGAAAATGAAGCTCATCTGGAAAGGATTAGAGAAAACTTGGAAAAAGTGTAAGGGTGCCAAAATTCAGTGCCCTTACATCTCAGGAAATTGACTTTTGATGCAAGGGCGCTAAATTTTAGCGCCCTTACATCTTTCAGTGTTAGGAAATTTTTGACATGTTCAAAATGTCATAGTGCTAAAATTCAGCGCTTCAGCATTTTTTGGCAATTTTGAAAAGCAGATATAGGGATGTATGACGATGGCGCTTGTGCTTGGCAAATGTATTTGCTTGTAACATGAAAGCTTTGAAGACAATTTTATTTGCCTTTGGATAGGGTTGCAATTCATCATTATTATATACGCATTCAATTGCTAAAGAAACTTTCAAACAGAAACCCTCTTTGAGATCTCAAAGTTCGCATCAAAACAAATGGAGAGAGCGACATGAATAACGTGATTGACAACACAAAAACGTTGGAAAGAAAGCAAGGAGAAAGTATTGAAAAAGAAATGCAAGGATTTGCATTGTGTGCGGGTAAGATGAAAACACGCGAATGAAGAAGAATACGCGTATGGAGAAGAATGCAAATATGGAGAAAAACGCGAATGGTAAACTCAAGGAAACGCGTGGGAAGATAAAAGACGTAGGGTAAAACAAAAGAAAAATAAAAACGCATATGTAAAACCATAGAACATATACAGAAAAGGAAGAAGAATGATTACAAAGCAAAGACAACGACTTACCAAGACAAAACGCAGAGAGTGCTGAAGGAATGGCGAAATCTCCAAAAAATGTTTTCTGCAGTTTGAGAAGCTTCGCCTAGCAAGAGGAGAGAAAAGAACATAAAATACAAA
Organism: Sequoia sempervirens; assembly: GCA_007258455.2. Lineage (NCBI taxonomy): Eukaryota > Viridiplantae > Streptophyta > Pinopsida > Cupressales > Cupressaceae > Sequoia > Sequoia sempervirens. Next base: position 2,452 of record VDFB02366927.1, on the reverse strand, counting down.
CAATAAAAATGGTGAATTCATACTTTTAAGTGAAAAGGAAAATTAAAAACCTAACTTAAGTTGAGCAATAAATTTAGGCACGAAAAGTGGCACGATTGACGAAAAACGCGAAAACATGAAGAAACGTGCCAAAGCCATAAAAAAAATCTAAGTGGCGAAGAAAAGTGTAATGGTGCTAAAATTTAGCGCTATTGCACTTTTTTGGAAATTTCACTGCATGCAGGGGCGCTAAATTTTAGCGCCCTTGCATTTTTTGGACTTAGCCAATTTTTTGGCTTCAGGGCAGGAGCGCACTTTTTCAGTGCCACTTAGATTTTTTTTAATTCACTAAATACGGATAGTGAAACTTCGTGAAGGATCTCGTTTCGAAGGTCTTCAGCGAGGCGAACATGAGATAATCGAATTGACTATTCGAGACTTTGGAACGCATTTCAAGGTGGCGTGAAAATCACTTCTTTATGCGTACTTGAACTTCACGAATCCTAGGAAACGGACAAGTTTCGTAGGGGGTTATCCGTGGAGCAATGTTTGCCTAGGTCCGTGATAACTTTTCGGGGAATGCCAAGAAAATAACATCACCGCAAAGCTCACGAAAAACACAGAAGGAATCCGCAGTTCAATCACCAATCCATGAGCAAAAGAAACCACCAACCATGAAACCCTAATTTTCACCCCCGAGTAGCCTACGGGTCTCCAGAATAGGCCAACGGTCAACAAAAAAGGTCATGCTCGAGAAGGGGACATTACATAATTTTCACAATGAAGCACAAGATTGGACTTTTGAAGTAAAGCCCACAATCAACAATAATTCAGCTGGTATCTCACAGCCTCAAAATTGCGTAGCAAATGAGGGTTTTCGTCCCCATAGGTCCTCCAATGGCTGAAACCCTAGCTAGCTTATCCACCACCAAAAGTCTTCAATTCAACAACAATTCCTGGATGAAGAAACAATGGCTGGCCTCACCTATTTATTCTTTTTCACCAATATCACTTGGGACATTATAAGGAAATATCATTTGGGAGAGGGGCTTGTTATTTAACCAATAGTATTAACTAGTTGAGCATACACACACATCATTATGGGTTTGGAGGAACCAAGTCAGATAAGTTCGTCTTGATAAGTCATCCATAGGCTTTAGGAGTTTGGATTACTTCTTTCTGCTTTGTGAGTGATGTTTATTTATTTATCAGACTTACTATACTGTGATCCTTGTATGGAAAATGTGAAAGATATATGTTTATAGGTTGAGTGGGTATGTATACACATGTATGCATTATGTACACGTATCCATATGTATAAACATATCGATACATACGTATGATAGGCAGATGGATATGCTCATACGTATGTGTCGACATGTATATACATATACATACGTATACACAGAGGTATATATGGTTATACACATATATATACATACACACCCCACCTATTATCTGTGGATAGAAATAATATTGTGGTATTATTGTCTAGTAATTTACATGTATATGTATGTATATATGTATTTATCGATGGAGTAGTGATATTAAACGATATATACATAGATACGTAAATATATATGTAAATATATATAAATTTATATATTTTATATAAAGGATAAAATATATGTATATATATTATAGTAAGATAATATATACATATATATAGATATATATATATTATGAGAGTAATGAAGAAAATATATATATATGTATATATATGAATATATTAGTAATTACTTAATATAAATACATATAAAATATATAAATATATATATAGTATAATATTTTAAAACTCTAAAGTGAAAAATTAAAAGATTTAAATCTTTTACTTGGAGTAAATATTATAAAGTGGACTATGGAGAAATAAATTGATTTCTTGACTATTGAGAAAATAATAAATCTCAACGAGGAAGGATCGAGCCTTTTTATTTAAAACATAAGCTATAGTGAAAACGAAATATTTGAGGGAAACATTTAAAAAGATAACAAAATATTTCTGAAGAAGTTCATTTCTCGTGAAATGGCATGGAAGAGAAACGCATGGAATTCAGGAAGAAAATTTCAAAGATCTGGAAAGAGGGCAACACAGTTGAAGGGTATGATGTGTTGCAAGAAGTATCTTGACCAATTCGCCGAAATGGTGATTCATTTCCTCTTGCGCGCCAAAACTAGTTTTTTTCCTGTAAGTGGTGTTTCTTCCTTTCTGAGTTGATTAAGTCTTGATTTGCTGGCTCAAATGAGGTTGATTCACTCTTAGTTTTCATGATTAAGGGTTTAGAAACCCGCTAGGTGATTAAGGGTTTAGAAACCCGCTAGGTTTCACTTTGAATAATTCTAGGCACTTTGTTGTCAATCCACATGCCTCCATTAGTGGAATTCGTTGCATTTCAAGCCTATATATAGACGCTTTGCTATTTAGTGTTTCATCACTTGTGCAATCCGAGTTTATCATTTTCATTGAGCTCCATAT